>CAUYUD010125126.1:0-15223 GCA_963575295.1 Alouatta caraya | reverse complement strand
CTACTAATTCATGAGGCGCAGCACAGATCGAATGAGAGAACCAGGAAACCGTAAAGTCAGCACACAAAGTTAAGGATAGTTTTCACTTTAATGCCATGTGTCGAAAAATGCATTTGCTGATGATATCTAGACTTTCTATTTGGAATCTCCAGAACTATCAGGATAAGGGCTATGAGTCAGCCTGCTAACTAGCTGAGTTTAACCCTGTGGTTATATTGCCAAGCAGTCTACCAAAACGATCCTAAGAGTGTGGCTTCCGCGTAGCTGCCAGCACAAACCTGGGCAGCAAAGTCACATCTAACTGCTTACCTGAATGTCCAGATGCCATTAACAAGCTAAACAATCAGGTCACTGTCCAGGGAGGAAAGGTCCCCAAAGCAAGAAGCCTCCTTGTTCTAAATGACAATGTCCAGCACTTAAAAAGGATGATGTGCTTTTAAACTTATACTACATCAAATATACAGACAGCATTATCTGTTTTAGGCCCTGAGGATACCACAGTAAATAAATAGAAAATGTTTTAATATAATGTTTACCAAAAGCTATAACATGTCTGAGAAAAAGTAAATGTTATATGATGTTTGTTAAGTGCAATAAATATATAATCTGTATAAAAAATTAGTACTTGTAGCCCAGCAAAAATTCATAAGAAAATAAAATGGAAAAAACAAAGCAATTTGTGACAGTGATAAAATCTAAAATGCCAAGAATGAACTATTCAGTGACATTTGTTGATGAATAATATATAAGAAGAAAATTAAAATTTACTGTAGAATGTAAGAGAAGACTTGAGTAAGTGGATATTTATTCCAGGAATTTTCCTTAAAGGAAAATCTAAAACTAGAAAGATTTTGACTTTTTAAAAATTTATTTCTGAGTTACAAAACAATGTTTCTGTAGTCCCAGTAGAACCCTTTACAGGGGAGTTTGACAAGGAGGTTTTAGGCCATCCACAAAAAAAGTAAGAATAGCTAGGGGAGGCGTGAGGAAGAAATGCACCTTAATGAATCCAGTGGAATTATATGGCAATAACAATGAACTTCTTGAGGTTTTTGCCCAGAACTTAATGCATGATGGAGCAGGAATATCTAAGATAATTAATCTGGGTATGTGAGGAACAATAATTTGTTAGAGCAGCTTTATACCCAGACCCCAAAAGACTTTCAAAATGGATTACAAAATTAGATTTAAAGACATGAAGCCACAATCATCTATGGACACAAAATATTCTCCATGACTTACTATTTAATTAGACCAGCAAGTGGAAAAGGAATGCACATACAATTGCCCCATTTCTGTTACATGCAATGGTGACCAAGACATCTTGTAAGACATTTGAGCCTTCATATGTGTTTCATTCTCCTTGAAGAAGATGATGATTATGGAAATCTTTGTGTCAGGTATTAAAACTGTTCACTTCAGTAGAGTAGTAATGAAGGTCAGGTGGGTGAGGAAATTTCAAATTTTTCCTTTATGCATCTTTGCATGGTTCTATCAGCTGCAATTAGAATGTACTATTTTTCTAATTAAAGCATATCAGTAGATACTTTTTGAATGATAGGTAATATGGCAACTCAAACAAGGCATGAACTCCTCAAGCCTCAAGCTCTGGGCCTTGAACCAAGGATATCCTTCCTACTCTTAGGAGTAACAGCAAAACATATGTTCCCAGGAAACATCCCAAGTCCATGTGCATAAGGAAGATACTGGCCCCCCCAGTGCTGTTCTGTTATTACTCTGACCGCAGTCCTGTGAAAACCACAGTGCCATTACTTCAGGGAGGCCATTGAGCAAAATAGTGCAGCATAGATTTTGAAGCCAGAAGCCAGGACTAAACCTACCCCCATGCCTCCACTCATTTGCTCAGTGATATTAGGCAAGATAGCTGAATTCTCCGTGCCTCAGTTACTTCATGTGTAAAATAAGTGCAATAATATACCAATACCTCAGAGCACTGTCGGAAGGGTATGAGTTGATGTATGTATGTATGGGTTGATGTGTGTAAACCACTGAGAACAGTTTTAGGTGTGTGACTCATGTCCTGAAGGGTGTTTAATATCGTACTACCACACAGATCTGCTGACAGGAGCAAATGGGGTAACATATTTGAAAAATTTTTATAAATTATAAATCTACACATACAATTGTTGATATTGTCTACTGAATAGGGTACGGAGTGTGGTTTGTTTTTAATTACTTACTGTATAAAAAAGCAAAAATTAAGTCAAAACTAACAGGTTTCTATTCAACAACTTCTCATAATTCAGCTAAATCAATTTCAAGATACCAACTTGGTATGTCTGAACACAGATTTGAGAAGATATGTGAACAGTTGTCTCTCATAAGTTCTTATCAGCTGGCTCCAGCACACCATTGCTGCCAGATGTTAATAGGAATTTGGTAGAGAAAGTGTTCAAAGTGTTCATAGTTTAAAAAAAATATGAGAAAATGCTGGCTGAAGTTAAATACGCATTTTACAACACTTAAAATGCTACTTTGTATTTTGAAATTCTGAGATCTATTTTAATTTTGTTTTAGTCTTGAGAAATAATAATTGTATATATTTATGAGGTACAATGTGATGTCTCAATACATGTATACGCTGTGGAATGATCAAATCAGGCTAATTAACATATGCATCACCTCAAATATTTATCATTTCTTTCTGACAAGAACATTGAAAATCCTTTGTTTTAGCTATTTTGAAATATACAATACATTATTACAAACTCTAGTCACTGTGCTATGCAATAAATCACCAAATGCATTCCTTCTGTTTAACTGAAACTCCGTACCCTTTGTCTGTTTTTTATACATTTATTTGACTAATAAACATGTTAACTGGAGGACTGTTAACATCTGGTGGTTCACAAGTATTTGAGGGACCACAATTTAGAAAAGTCTCAGTCAATATTTTAGTTTTTGTGTTTTTTAACACAGAACTCAATATTCGTCTTCATTTTTAAGTCCATATTACAAAGATATTTTAAAAAACTAAATTCTTCCCTTTATTCCACTTCTTTGAGTTAATGCTAAGAGTTTGATGTATATCCTTCCACACTTATATCATATAAATATGTATTAAAAAATTAAAAAATCTTTAAACCAATTAAATTTAACAGAGTTTAACTGAGCAATAAAGAAAAAAACAATCTGTGAATGGGGCAGGTCCCAGTACCAGAACAGATCCAGAGAGACTCTGAGGCTGCCACATGGTTGGATAACATTTATGAACAGAAAAAGGAAAGTGACATACAGAAACCAGAAATGAGGTACAGGAACAACTGGATTGGTTACAGCGCCAGGTTTTGCCTTATTTGAACAATGTTTGAACAGTTGGCCACCTGCTGTATGGCTGCTGTTATTGGCTGAGACTAATCAATTGATGTGGAAGCATTAGCCTAACTTAGGTATTAAGTTTGTTTACATACTAAGTTAGATTGAGGTTCATGTGTAAGAACTCAAGTATGCAAGTACAGAGGCTTTTTCCAGACAAATTTAGTTCTATTTAACCCTTAAATATGCATATATAAATAGAGGTTCCCATTGCCTTTTTCAAAAAAACATTGCTTTGCAACTTAAAAACAAATCTGCTTTTTGTAAAATAAAACACAGAATGAGCAAACGACACAGAACAAATGTATGACTTAGTACAGTGGTTGACAAACATTAGAATGCATCAAATCACTTGGAGAGCTTTTTTTTTTTTTTTTTTTGAGACAAAGTTTCACTCTTGTTGCCCAGGCTAGAGTGCAATAGTGCGATCTCGGCTTGCTGCAACCTCTTCTTCCCAGCTTCAAGTGATTCTGAGTGGCAAAATTTTTTTTTTTTTAGTAGAGACAGGGTTTCACCATGTTCATCAGGCTGGTCTGGTCTCGAACTCCTGACCTCATGATCTGCCTGCCTCGGCCTCCCAAATTGCTGTGATTACAGGCGTGAGCCACCCTGCCTGACCATGGAGAGTTTATTAAAAGGCAGATTGCTGGGCACCGTCTTGAGTGTTCTTACTCAGAAGCCTGGGGTGGGGTCTGAAAATATGCATTTCTAACAATTTCTAACAATGCAGATGTTGTTTATTTGATACCACACTTAAAGAATCTTTAGCTTACAGAATTGATGTAAGATACACACCATTGTAACCTTAATGTGGGTATGTAACTAGAACTTTCCAGCCACCCTGGAAGACCCTCCAAATGACCCATTTCAATTACAGTCCCTCCTTCCCTTCCCAAGAAACCAGTATTCTGACTTATAGTCATCACTTCCTATTTTTTAAAAATTTTTTATCTCCCAACTGTGAATTTCTAGACACTTTGGATTAATCATGTCTAGTTCTTCTTCAATTTAATATGTCTTTTAAATTCTTGAAAAGTATTTATTAAAGAATCCCGGCTATTTGATCTGTAGAGTTTCTCATAATCTGTATCTTGCTGAATTCATACTCTTGGTATAGTTTAGCATACTCCCTCATTCTCTACATTTCCTTAAAATTTGTAGCTGTATACAGAGACTGGATCATATTCATATACAGCAGTTTAGCAAGAGTATGGGTGGTTTTGAGTTTCTTCAGCAGAAGGCACATAAAGTCTGGCTTTTGCTCTATTTTTTAAATCAGCTTTCTTGAAGTATAATTAACATATAATAAAGTTTACCACGTTTAAATGCAAAACTTAATGAATTTCAATAAAAACACAGGAGTCAAAAACTGTAACCACATAGATGATATGAAGTATTTCCATCACCACAATAAGTTCCCTTACGTCTCTTTGCATGCTAAACCCTCTGCTCATTCATTATCTTCTGAAAACTGGTAATTGCTTTTATAACTGTAGTTTTGCCTTTTCTAGAATTTCAAACAAATGGATTCATACAGAAAAAAAACATTTGTGAATGAAGATAGAAAAATGACAATACAATGAACCTAAACAGAAGAAAGGAGGGAAATAAAATAATGGCAGAAATCACTAGGGAAAAAAAAAAGGTAAAACTTGAAACAATAGAGATGATTAACAAAGGTATAACCCAATCTTTTGAAAATATTAAATAGAGAAACACAAGTCTTACAAGACTGATTCAAGAAAAATGTTGTTAAGATATAAATAAAATTTGTAATGGAAATGGTAAATAACCTTAAAAGATGTGAGATTAAAAATACTTGGAGAATATTTAGAACAACTACCTGTCAAACACTGGAAAAAATTAATGAATGAAATTATTAAAATATTTTAAGTAGTAAATTGGCAAAAAAAGAAGTAAAAATTTTAGGTAGACAAAACCATAAGTCACCTGAAGTTGCAATAACAAATTTCTTCCTTCTTTCTTTAACCTAGGATTTCTCTAACATCATCCATTTGACATGTTGGGCTAGATAATTTTTTGTGGGGATGGAGATATCCTATATTTTGTATATATTGAACAGCATTCCTGATCAGACCTGCTAGATGCCAGTAGCAACCCCACCCACCAGTTGTGACAACCAGACACTGTCAAATGTTCCTTGGGAGGCAAAACTGTCCACCTTCTCTGTTGGAAACCATTGTCTTAAGCCAAAGTCCAAGGCCTATAGAGGTTACACATAAGTTTGACTAAATTTTAAGAAACAGATAATTCATTCTTATACAAGGTTTAAGAGACAATGGAAAATGAGATAAACTCTGACTCATTTATGGGGCTAGGATAATCTTGAATTGGCCAAGGATGGTATAAGATATGATGGAAACCTAGATAAAACACTAGCTTAACCACATCCAACAGAGTATTAAAAAGTAATACAACATTAACAATGCAGTTTATGACAGGAATACAAAGAAAGTTCAAGAACAGAAAATAAGTAATATATGGAATTTGCTATTTTAATGGACTATAGGAGACCAGAAGATAATCCCAATAGATACAAAAAAAAAGTATTAGATAGTTTAACCCGCTATCTAATATTGTTGACTCTATTGCAACACAATCAATGGGAAAAGTTATGTATTATACTTCACAATTAGAAGAAACTACTTGCTTTCATTCTAGGATTTTGGCATACATTTGGCACCAAAATCAAATATGGTATATTATCTAATTTTAATGAAATTTTAGATAAATAACACCTACACAGTGTAAAATAAAATCTATATTTATGTATATATATTATGGATAGTATATATGCCATTTAAGTTGGTGATATTATATAATTTTAATAATGTTGATATACAATAAATATATTGGTTTAAAATAACTTTTTAACATATGCTACACAAAAATATGGAAAAAAAGTAAAAAGTTTCTAAGAGACGGCTTAAGATGGTATATTATTATGAAAGTTATCATAAGCCAAAATACATCAGGATATGATATTCTAAGGGAGACCACCTGTCAGACAGTCAAAGCACTCAATAAATTTTATGTGGTTAGTTGATACTATGCAGTCTTTTGCTTTGCTTCTGTTTTAGCCTTCCTTCCATCTACCTGTTGTTCCTATATCCTCCAGGGAAGGGAGAGTTAGAGGAAACCAAATTGAAAACTGACTGCAGTGGCTTATGCCTGTAATCCCAGCACTTTGAGAGGCTAAGGCAGGCAGATTGCTTGAGCATAGGAGTTTAAGACCAACCTGGCCAACGTGGCGAAACCCCATCTCTACAAAAAGCACAAATATTAGCCAGGCATGGTATAGCTCACTCCTGTAGCCCCAGATACTCAGGAGGCTGAGGCTGGAGGATTGCTTGAGCCTGGGAAGCAGAGGTTGCAGTGTGACAAGATGGCACCATTGCACTTCAGCCTGGGAGACAGAGCCAGATTCTGTTTCTCTCTCTTTGTCTCTCTCTATATATGTATACACACACACACATATAAACCAATTGTTCATATATATGCTGTACCTATGTCTTGAAGGCTGCATTACAAATTCTAAAGAGAGCTTCTGGATTGGTAAAGACATGAAGGTACTTTGATGGTGATGTGCCTGAAGAGGACATGAAAGCTCTCTGAGTCTGTGCCCATACCTTGTCCTATCCATGTTTTCCATGAGGCTGCTCCTGAATTACATCCTCTATAATAAATCAGTAAATGTAAGCAATTTTTTGAGTTTTTTGAGCCATTCTAGGAAATTATTAAGCCCAAGGAGGAGTTCACAGGTATTCCCAGTTGATACCTGCTCATAAGTATGGAAGAACCAAACTTTCCCTCAGCATCTAAAATGAATAATCTAAACACTTATGTTTGCTAAAGGAAAGTGACATCCTACTAATTAAGTTTGATTGAGTATCAACAATCTTGTACTCTTCTCTGTTCATATGTTTTAGACCATTTAAGTGAAAAGAAATAGATAATAAGTAGGTATATAGATTGACAGACAGATAGACTGTCCTGAAAAGTTTTCTATGAATATTCCTAAAGAGCAGTTCATCCAGAAATTTCTTACTTATGATTTTGGAATACATTACATATGTTTTTGGTTAAATTGTCTCCCTTATCTGATTTTATTGTTCTTCAGCTCATATTTACATGTTTGTCCCATAAAGCACACAGGGATGGGTAGAAAGAAGCAGCAGAGGGAATCAGCTAATTGTCTAATTCACAAACTTTAATCAGTGAAAGCTAGTACTTGTAGACCAAGATGAATAGCAGTGGGGATTGCATTGCTGAATTTTGAAAAATTAAAGTTTCAAAATGCTTTTATTATGTGGTGGTAATGGCAAAATGGTACACCTAAGACATCAAACCCAGAGCAGAGCAAATGTTTCCCTGTCATGTAATGAATGCATTATTCTGACAGACAGGGCTTGACAAAGGCGTAAATGCTCTTTAGGAAGATTAGTGTCTTAAACAGAAAAGGAGAACATTCTGTCTGCCTTTCTCTTTACATTTCTTTTCAGTTTACAAGCGGGTGGCCATATGGGGAAGGTTTATTTTAAAAGCTGCGTGTCTTTTAATCTAAAAGCTTATTAAAAATAAGTGCCAATCTTGGAAAAGTAAGAGATGCAGGTAATGGATATATGCCATATATTAACATTCAAGTCACTGAGAAAACATCAGCTTGTCTTTGGCATGGATTTGGTGCGAACAAAAAATTTCTGAAGACTCAGTTATCATGTAAACTTATAAATAGATTACATAAAGTGAAAATAATATTCCCTCAAAATCCTATTAAATACCTTACCACAAAATAGCTTCTAAAAGTAAGTCCTTTACTTTTGTAAGCAACTTCTCAGAAGCACATTAATCCCCATAGGACGCTGTTAAACAGGTGAGCTCCATAAGGTCTGCTAATAAAAAGAGACTCTTTGGTATTTTAACCACACGTCAGTGTTTAAGGAAGCAGAGCTGCAGTTTATCCTTAAAATAATGATGGTCATAGAGTTAACATCCCCTGAGCATTGACCTTGGGCAAGGTCTTCTGTTAAATGCTTTATAGCAGCCTGTGGTGGGTGCGCAGAAAGTATTTTTTGAATTGTGTAAGTATCATATTTAAGCAATTTTACCACCTGAAGGGACATCATTCTAATCACTTATTGTAATATATTAATATAGATATTGATAACAGAAATTTCTGGATCAATCCACTTATGTTCAGAGACATTTTCATGCCCAAGTTTAAGTGGCTTACAAACTGATTGTCTATTTTACTTTGCATTTTATTTTTACCAGCTTTAGTAAGCTACAATTGATGTATAAAGAGCTGTGCATATTTAATAGGTACAATCTGATGAATTTGTGCATATGCAAATGCCCATGA
Source organism: Alouatta caraya (assembly GCA_963575295.1). Lineage (NCBI taxonomy): Eukaryota > Metazoa > Chordata > Mammalia > Primates > Atelidae > Alouatta > Alouatta caraya. Next base: position 6,504 of record CAUYUD010125126.1, on the reverse strand, counting down.
AACCACCACCATGATCAAGGTATCTAACACCTCCCAAAGATTCCTTGTATCTGTTTTGGTGTTTATTTTTGTTTAACTGAAATGGTATCCACATTGAACAATGTGACATAATAAAAATATATTTCTGTCTCTGCCCTTGGTTCCTCACACAGAACTCCTAAAACCCATGTCATGTCTATAGTAATAGGGGTCCTAGGAGTATCTTTTGTTCTAATATTTGGTCTTTGACTCTGGTTCCCGATAAAGAGCTTCTAATCCGTTAGATTTCCTGATGAAAGAAGCATATTTTGTTCTAATGAGGCAAGTTTTGGTGGCCACCTGGATGGAGGCTGTCTTCCAGGCAAATCAAGCCATGATTAGAACATGGAATTTTAAGCCCATTCCCCATCCTCCAGGGAGGGGAGATTATGGGAGATTAAGTTAAAATTCCATTATGCCTATGGAAGGGATTTTTAGGCAGGTGAAGCCTGCATAAAAATCCCTAAAATATGAGGTTTGGAGACTTTGTGGGTTGATGAACACATGTAGATACTGGGAGGGTGGTGTTCCTGCATTCAACCCTGCTATCTTGCCCTATTTATCTCTTCCATTAGGCTGTTCCTGAGTTGTATCCTTTATGATAAACCAGAAAATGTAAGAAAATGTTTTCCTGAATTTCATGAGCTATTCTAGCAAATTCTGGAGCCTGAGGAGAGATTAATGAGAACACCTGATGTATAGCTATTCAGTTGGAATTATGAAAAGAACTGACTTGCCATTGGCTTCTAAAATGGGGTTAGGTTTTTGAGATTGAGCATTAACTACTGGGGTCTGCACTGACTCTGAGTAGTCTGTACTGACTCTGAATCAGAATTGAGTTAAGGTGTAGGGTACTGAGTCAGTATTTGCTGTGAGTTGAAGAATTAGTTGGTGTCCATAAAATCCCCTATAGGTGGTTTTAGAAGAGTTATGTGAGTGGAGAAAACAGTGAGTTTTCCCTCTTTTGACAGCACCTCCCCATTTACTGCTCCACTCCATCGTCTGGCCACTACTAATATACTCTCTGCTTCCATGAGTTTGACTCTTATAGATACCTCATATAAATAGAATCATAAAGTATTTGTCCTTCTGTACTTGGCTTATTTCACTTAGCATGACGTCCTCCAGGTTCATCCATGTTATCACAAATGACAGGATTTAGGCTGAATAGTATTCCATTGTGTATATATATTACATTTTCTTTATCCATTCATCTGACAATGGACATTTGAGTTGTTTCAGTTGTTTCAGTTGTCTATTTAAACTGTGCAATAACTCCATTAGGTTGGGATTATTATCTCCATTTTATACAAAGGAATTGAGGCTTAGAGAGATTAAGAAACTTGCTTATTCTTCCAGAAAATAAATGACAGAACTAAGATATAAACTAGATGTCTCTGAGACTAAGGACCATGCTGCCATATTCTAGACTCCAGAAAGATTTAGTATTCTAACCTAGGCTATTGTCTACATGCACACAATCTTACGTTCCCTAAGTTCCCCTTCAATAGTGTCTGTAATACTGGCATCTCTTCTGCCTTTTCTGAAATTCACACAATGTCTACCTTGTTACAAATCAAATGAGGGTGGATTATCTATAAAACACTTCAATTTAAATGCTTGATTGTTACCTGAGACAACACATCATCCAAGCTCTACCATCAGACAAGCAAGTTGCCACATTGGCAAAGAAGGAATGATACATACAAGGTGTGCATTTAAGAGTGCGATGTGGATCAAGGGGCCTTAAATATAGAGAAGATAATTTAGAAAACTAGTCTTAAAAGAACTGAAGACAGTCTAAGGGAGTGCAGTGAAAAGGGAAAGAATGCATAAGAGAACCATAAAAAGTGTGTGAAAAGAATAATTTATAATGTAATTGTGCGTAATCATGAGTTATCAAACTTCCCCACATACTAAATCGACATATGTATAATGGCTAAAACAAACAAACAAAAAATCAAATGTTTTTCCTTTAAAAAAAATAATTTGTTTCTGCTACCTTTGAGACTAAATAAATAAATTCAGGGGTGACCTTACTATACACTTATCCTTACCATGTGTCTTAAAGATGGTCTCCACTGGGAGGAAAAAAGATTGAATCCATAATATTTTTATCTATTGCTTTTGGTGTGCATGAGTCACACATTTGTATATAGAGTATATGCATATTGATTGTACCTTGACCTTAGCAATTTATCATGTAGTTGTACACCAACACCCTCCATGATAGATGTTCCAGCTAAGGGTGTAGCCACAATTTCATTATAGACCCCACTTTGCAGGGTTTCATAAATAAGCAGTCAAAATCTACTGCAGGCTATGCAATGTTTTAGTTTGCATATCCGTATTATCATTTTAGTTCCATTTTGCGTTTTTCATCCATCAACTATGGAATCATTTTTCATTTTCAGAGGCAGTTCTTACAGGAAATCATCTTAATGATCATCAAGTGAGGAGAAAACTTGCAAGGAGTAGGAAAAATACGAAATTTCATTCCACCCCAGGAAAATAAATAAATAAACAAATAAATAAGTATCTAAATGGAATGACGGAATAGTGCATGTTCTACTCTCAGCTATACAGTACTCACATGAGGTTTACAGATGCTTATATAGGATTAATTAACAAGCTTGTAAATTGAGTGTTTGTTAATGGCCAAGAACAATAAATATATGATTAATGAATAAGTGACAAGTAGGTTAAATGTTGTAAAAGGTAAAAGTTTTAAGAATATGCCCATGCTCTTGACCAGCTTACAATCTCAGAGAGAAGACAACCCACTCATATACAATACATTCTTATTCATAATAATTCTGCTTTTCTCCTGTCCTGCTTGAATTACAGTCTCTTTCCCTGGATTTACCACACATACATATTTTAGCAAGTCTTTACTTCTCTACATTTCTGGATCTTTATTGACACAATGTGAAACAATAATGCTTACTTTCTATATATTTATACAGTAGTTATGAAAATTCAGTGAGTACAATGTGCATAGGGATTCCTGTGTGTACTCTAAATAACAAGACACACATCTGTACAAAATAAAGGTGATCTATTAGGGGTAGTAATAATAGTAAAAAATAACAGTCTGTTGAACTTATATGGTTAATATAATATTACAATGCTTTTCTTGATAATTGTAGTGGGTTAGATAGTGTTCACCCAAAATTCATAAGCTCAGAATTTAATCTTATTTGGAAATAGGATCTTTGCAAATGTAATTAATAAAGAATCTTGAGGTAAAAATCTAATTAGTTAATGATCTTGTGTTGAAATCATCCTGGATTTAAAGTGGGCCCTGCATTTAATGACTGGCATCTTTATAAGAGAAAGGAGAGGAAAATCTGGACAGAGACACAGAGAAGGCCACACAGAGATGGAGGGGTAGAGGTTGGAGTGATTTGACTCCAAGACAAAGAATCTCAAGAATTGCTGGAAATCACCAGAAGTTGGAAGAGGCAAGGAGGGAAGTCATTTCTAGAGCCTTCCAGGGAAATGTGGCCCTGCCTACATCTTTATTTCAGACTTCCATCCTACAAGACTTGAAAGAATAAATTTCTGTTATTTTAAACACCCAGTTGTGATAATTTAATAACAGCAACGTTAGGAAATCAATATATGTAGGAGCTTTATTTATTTTTGGTAAATATACATTGTTCAGTGATTAGGAAATATCCTGGAATACCCACCTTAATGGATGTTGTTGAATTGTCTGAGGGCCAGGACTAAGCTCTGACTTCAAATATGGATTTTGTGCTATAAGCATCAGCAACCACCCCGATCCCTTTTCACATATTGTGCTTGATTGCTGAATTTCATGTATTTGGTACAAAGTACTGTATGTCTGCATTGAGATCAGTGTTTGGTAGAATGGAGGATAAGTATGGTAGGTATCACAGGAAAGAAAAACTGTATTAGGAGTCAGAGACAGAAAAAAACATGCTGCTTATTAAAATGTGAAGAGAGGTAAGTCCCTTACATTATTTTGGTCTTGTTTTTATCACCTATAAACAAGAGTAATATTTGATTCATAAATTTTCTATGGAAATCAAAGAAAAAATATGTAAAAGCACACACAGTCATACACCTTTCGCTTTATTCACAACACGCCTCGCACGTCCTTTTCTTCCATCTTGCTTTACACACCCCAATTTTTCACGGTACAGATAATAAACTTATCATCTTAAAAGGGTGCTAATACGTAATGTAGATGACAGGGTGATGGGTGCGTCAAACCACCGTGGCACGTGTATACCTATGCAACAAAACTGCACGTTCTGCACATGTACCCAGAACTTAAAGTATAATAATAAAAAAAGGGTGCAGTATTCATTGACTCAGTGACAATTATGGAAAACCAAATTTTTCCAAAAGGCAATAAAGCAAATACAATGTCTGGGGGAAAGTTGTCATTGTTTGTAACATGTCATTTTAAATTTCACATATATGCCAGTGGGAAATAAAATACAACTGCTCTCCAGCCCTAACCACCATATTTTAGGAACTATCATCCCAGAATGAATTCTAACATTAATTGGAAGTACCTAACATGTTTGCTAAGTATCTGAAAAATACTATGTATTGCTTGAGGCAAAAAAGGACTGTTTTCTGAACAAGAAAAGGATCTGTGAATCTCTATTGAGTAGATATCTAGAAGAAGTAATTAAGGAACACTATAATACAATGGTAAGTATTGTAGGGGGAAATTAATCTTTCCCTCACCTAAGCTAGGTTTATACCTGAGGATGTTATGATAAAAGACAGATTAACAGAAGAAAAGCGTAAACACGTATTTAATATAATGTTTATGTGACATCAGAGCCTTCAGAAATGAAAACCTAAAGCAACAGGGAAGCCCATATATTTTTATACTTAGGTTTAAGGAAGAGTGGACAGCTGTGGAAAAGTATGATTGGGTAAACAGGGTATAATCTAATGCTAATAAATTGGGTGGAATTTTGCAAGGGCTTCTTAAGATTCCTCTCTGTATCCAGTGTCTTCAGAGATAAAGATGATCCTTTCTTCTGGTTATAGGGAGAGCACCTCTCAAATGAGCTTTTTATAACCTGCTTCAGGGGAGAAGGGTGAGGAGAAGTTGACAGAGAACTTTCCCCTTCCGCAGTTTTCTCAAATGCCAACGTGACATTTTTTAGTGTAGTGTGTCCTGAACCCATTAGTACTCTGTGTTGATCTTTTAGAAACAGCGAAGAAGTTGTGTTAGAAATATTTGTTGTACTTCTTGTTATAGAATTTTCAGTCTTATTTTTAGAAACATATCTATCTTTTCTTATTCCCTTCTCTGTCTTATGTTATGACTCCCCCAATTACCTCCAACTTGATGTAGATGAAAGACAAATGATTGCAACAGAAGACTTTTGGAGAAGTAGGAACTTCTCCCAATAGGATTAAAAATAAGGTAGAATCGCCATACTTTCTTTGCATTTATGTGTATAGTTATATGTCATAATTAGCTTTTGAAAATGTTGGACATCTCTTAGACTCATTTTCTTGAATTATTAGCATTAATAACAGATACTGTATGTTTTCTGAGGGAGGAAGGCATAAATTGATAAGAGGTAAGAGTGTTCTTTCTTCTTTTTATGTTTGTCTTTCCCGATGTAAAGCATGAACTTATCTTATTGAATTTGTCAATCCTGAGGAATAATTTTGAGGAAGGTCTTACTGATTGTCTTCTAAAACTATGCATTAGAGAACCTGATAAGCTTTCTGCTAAAAACATACATAAATTTACCAAATACATTGTTAAAGATACAGTTAACCTTAGAAAAACGTAAGGGTCATGAAGTCCTTGCCTACGCCTATGTCCTGAATGGTTTTGCCTAGATTTTCTTCTAAGGTTTTTATGGTGTTAAGTCTTATGTTTAAATCTTTAATCCATCTGGAGTTAATTTTAGTGTAAGGTGTCAGGAAGGGGTCCAGTTTCTGCTTTCTGCACATGGCTAGCCAGTTTTCCCAACACCATTTATTAAACGGACTCCTTTCCCCATTGCTTGTTTTTGTCAGATTTGTCAAAGATCAGATTGTTGTAGATGTGTTATGTTGCCTCGGAGGCCTCTGTTCTGTTCCATTGGTCTATATCTCTGTTTTGGTACCAGTACCATGCTGTTTTGATTACTGTAGCTTTGTAGTATAATTTGAATCAAATACCTAGGAATACAACTAACAAGGAACGTAAAGGATCTCTTCAAGGAGAACTACAAACTGCTGCTCAATGAAATACGAGAGGACACAAACAGATGGAGAAACATTCCATGTTCATGGCTAGGAAGAATCAATATCGTGAAAATGGCCATACTGCCCAAAGTAATTTACAGATTGAACGCTATCCCTATCAAGCTACCAATGACCTTCTTCGCAGAACTGGAAAAAACCACCTTAAACTTCATATGGAACCAAAAGAGAGCCCGCATAGCCAAGTCAATTCTAAGCAAAAAGAACAAAGCTGGAGGCATTACACTA
>CAUYUD010125124.1:0-15335 GCA_963575295.1 Alouatta caraya | reverse complement strand
TCCTGGATGGCACGACCCCATCACAGACCCAGCCTCACTGCGGGCAGCCCTCCCGCACAACCCGTGTTCGTGTCATGATGCCAACCACATCTGTGTAGACGACACCCACTGCCACATGCTGGTCCCCTCCTCACAGCTGTCTACACCGCCTGCATTTCTGCCCTCCCACTTTCTTCTGAACTCCTCCAATCAGGTCAACTCCAACCAGAATCGCTCCCATCCAGGTCCTGGGCAGCCTTGGCTTCATCCTGCCAGCTCTGAGAAGTGCCCACCTCCGTATGGAAGGGCTTTCCCTCTGACATCTGAGGCCCTGGCCCCCGTGGCTTTCTCAGCCCTCTGTGAGGACTCCTGTGAAGGACACAGGCCTCTCTCAACCCACCCAGCCACTCTCTGGCCACTCCTGCAACAGCTGACCACCCATGTCTCAACCTTGCAAACACCGTAAGACCATGAGTCCCAGCCAGATATAACCCCTTTCCCACACTGCTCCTGACAGCCACCTCCGTTCACCCACAGCCTGGCCCACACCTGGGCATTTGCCCATATCCAATCCGCTGGCCCCTCAGCCCCACCTCAAAGCCCACCTAGGCCCTTCTCATCAACCTCGGCTGCCTGGCATCTCCTGGGACGGGCACTAACTGGCTTTACCTGCCTGTGCCCTCGGATGGTTGGTTATCCACATGGGGGCCAAGACAGCTCCAACATAACCCACACAGAACCTCCCATCCCCATGAAAGCCAAGGCCCTGACCTGCCATGCCCACGTTGCCTGGACCTGCCAGCTCTTTGCCTGCATCTGGGAGCACCCCCACCGACCTGTGCTCAGCCTCCCTGGTGTCCACCCACTGGAGAGGCCTCAAACTCGCACAACTCCGGTGCACTCCATCAGCTCCCTGCTTCATTGTCACCACCTCACAGGCCTCTACCTCCCTCCTGCCCATGGCAAGCCCTCACCAGGGCCGATGCCGCACTCCACACTGGCGTGCTTGTCTGTGCATGGTCTCCTTGCTTGCTCATGAGGGCAAGATGCAGCTACGGTGTCTGCTGCCGCACAGCCGGGCCTGCCGGGGCGCTGAGCACTCAGCACTTGCTGCAGGAACGAATGTGGCCCCCAAAGCTGGCTCGGGTGCCACACTGCAGCTCTCTTACCAGTCCACAGTGAATACGAGATGAAACTTTTCCTTTGATTCCGCCATAGTTAGATGGATCCATCCAGAGAAGAAATTCCCAGCATCGAGAGAAAGAAATTGTCAAGGAATGGAAGATCTCCTTAGAATGGATGCTGTAGAGAAAGCATTTAAGACACATTTCATTCATTACATGAAATCCACCTTGCCCTCAAATTTCCTTTTTTCCCCTTGTATCTGTCAACTTACCCTCTACTTACTTAACATTGAATTTTAAAGTTCATTCAGATCAAATCATCCCTCAGGCTTCCTAGGGAAATGCGATAAACATAAAACTAAGGGGCACCCCCCAGGCCTGCCAGGACCCTGGAAGCTGGCGCCACAAAGGGAGCTGGGAGCTTCCTCGTGCTCGGGACAGCCCCTGCCTCTACTCTGCAGCCTCTGATGACCTGCAGCTGCAGGTAACCAGCCACAGCGCTTCCCACTGCCAAGCTCTTCTAAAGCTATCATTATCCTTGTCACTCCTCAGTTAAGCCTCCCTACAGCTGACCCACTCCTCTGCACGTTACATCCATTTAAGAAAAGAACAAAAGTAACAGGCCGGGCGCAGTGGCTCACGCCTATAATCCCAGCACTTTGGGAGGCTGAGGTAGGAGGATCGCCTGAGCTCGGGAGTTCAAGATCACCCTGGGCAACGTGGCAAAACACTGTCTCTACAAAAAATACAAAAATTGGCTGGGCATGCTGGCATGCACCTCTAGTCCCATCTACTCAGTGGGCCAAGGTGGGGAGACAGCCTGAGCCCAGAGGCTGAGGCTGCAGTGAGCCATGATTGCACCACTGCACTCCAGCCTGGGTGACAGAGCAAGACCCCATCTCTTAAAAAACCAACAAACAAAAAACAAAAAATGGAAGAATAAACAAAAAAGGAAGGCAGGAAGAAAGAATATCCTAAGTATCAACTTTAAAATGCAGCTGAGTAACCCATACGGCAGCTCCTCAGGAGGACTTGAGGTTCTCCCTAACTTTGCACTTCATTCTGTCGGGAAACAGAATGGCAGCTGTTTCTCGACATGAGCAACCCCGGCCTCCTCAGGCACAGGGCACCCCTGGAGCTGCCTAGGCTAATGTGGAGGAGAGGCACACCCTTCCTATCATCTCAGCCACATTCTGAAATACACTTCCAGCACGAGCCAGCTCTGCCAGGCACACATCATGACCACTGACCATGAAAGCTCATCTTAGACACAAGAGGCCACAGCGAGTCTGCAGGAGGACAACAGTGGTTTTGTGTTTCAAATTAATCCAGTGCATACATTTTGATTAGGAATGACAGTCTTATAATCTCTCCCTTCCTATTACTCAGTAGTAAGACCTATTATCAATTTAGTGTCAGTCTTTTCTGCAGCACCCCCAGATGCTGCCCCTGGAACCATGTGAAGACCAGACCCTTGCAGACTCTGCCTCCATGAGCAACTCCTCTCTATGCTCAGAAAGGGCTGCATTCATGCCCAGGGTGAGTGCACCCGGGAGGGGAGCTTCCTACTGTCCATTGAACAAAAGGAGCCGATGGAGACTTCTCTGCTGCTTTGTCTTCTACTTAGATTAAATAGTGCTGAGTGTGTGAGGAGCACAGCAAGTCAAAACCACAACACCAGGCTCTGACAGCTGAGAGCTGTGCACACCTGAGCACCCTGGAACCACACTACTCCCAGTCACCAACACTGACGTCTATGACACTACATGTCAACACTTACGCGATGCATATATTCAGAGCACCTTGAATCTGTGTCTCCCATAGGAGGAAAAAAAAAAAGACACTCTGTGGAACCTTCTTAGCAAAGGCAGGCCACTTCCTGAACTTGCTAAACTCAAGCCCCACACCTGCCTGGCCTCTGATCTGCTCAGCATGCGGGTCGTGGTAGCCCCCTTTGCACGCTGCTGTTGATTCACCATGGTGCTTCTAAGGACCTCCCATCCACCCAGGAGGACCGCTGGCACTGCAGGGGGTCATTTTTAGCATGCCTCTCAAAGCCACAGTGCTGCGTCACCAGGACCAGCCAGCCGCACCTGCTGGTGACGTACTCCACGTAGGCAATGGCGTCTTCCACACGGCGCTTCTTTGTACAGAGGATGATGCGGTTGAAATCGGCGTAGACGACTGATGACCCCAGGCGCTTGAACTCAGCGATGAGCCTGTGGGGCAAGTTCAGAGTCTGTGTGGAGACGCCACAGCCATGCAGAGCCAGAGGGCACTCAGAAAACCCATGAGGGAAGAGACCTCAGGGTCCTGAAGCAGAAAAGCCTCCAAGATACACTAGAACCCAGAAGCAACGAAGAGCAAACATTTCTGCATGGCAAAAATCCACCACAAACAAAGGCAAAAGATAACCAAAAACTGAGGAAAAAATTAACAAATTCCTATCACAGAAAAATGGCAACTTTTTGTATGGAGACAACTCATTCGATGTTCAATAAGAGAAAAACCAACAAAACTACAGAGAAATAGACAAAGAACCAGAAGAGAAAATTCGACTTCATTCAGTATAAGGACCCTAAGTTAAGACCACACCAAGAAGCACTTTTATCCTAGCAGCTGGGTAGTAATCCCCGGCCACGTTGGTGAGCATGAGCCCCTGTGGGACCGCTTTGGTGATGTCCGTCAAATCAGCATTCATCCCGTTATAACACCTGTCAGGCCTGCAACTGGGCTACTCCACAGAAACCACCCCAGGGATCTATCTGCGTCAGCTCACGCACGAAGCCTCTCACTGATTTGCTATTTGTAACGACAGCACAAGGCTGGAAAGAGGCTAAATGTTCTTTCATACGGCACAGATCTCCAACTTTCACTAAAATGAGCAAGGCACACAGCAATAAACCGCAGCCTGACTTGTGCAGCAAAGGGGCAGGAGCGAGGTGCCGCCCAGCATCTGCAGGATGACAGGCAAAGCCGCAGCAGCTCTGTTTCCCTGGGATCCTTTGGACTGTGATTCTCCACAAATCCAGAAACAGAATACTTATCCCAGAGGCACTGGCTGGCCACGTCTCTGGTTTTGGGGATTAAGGGACCAGCCCAGCTGAGGATGCGGTGGGCAGCGCAGGGGTGAAGCGCACTCACTGCAGGAAGAGCTTCTTCATCATGTTGTGGAGCGTGCGGTGCAGGGCGGGGTCGTGCAGCAGAGAGGACGGTGACCGCAGCCAGCGGTAGAAATGCATCACCTGGTTGTCTGCGTAGACGTTGTGGTACTGGGTGATCTCCTTCACCCAGCCCACCACCATGCTCTTCAGGATTCTGGAAGAGAAGTGCAGGACACCCTTGTGCCCTCAGCCCTCCCACGGTGCCGCCATGCTGGACGCTCTGACGGTCACAGGCACAGGTTTTCCGTACACAGCTGGGTCCAAATCTGTCACGGCCACCTCCCCTTCTCACTGTCCCCACCTTAAGTCACTGTCCCTCACCCTCACGCCTAACGTGTTTCTTTCCATGTCATTCCTTAAACTAGCTCAGGCTTCACCACATCCCTCAACATAACCCAAACTCTGTGTGCTCTGAAGCAGGACAGATGGGCTGGCAAGATGGCCCTGGCCCTCTGAGGGCAGCACAGTACGCGGCACCAAGTGTGTGACAGGGCAGAGCCCTGACGGGAAGGACACAGCAAAGCCACTGCCTAGACATTAGAACACCACACTAGGCCAGGCGTGGTGGCTCACACCTGTAACCCAGCTCTTTGGGAGGCCAAGGCGGGCAGATCACCTCAGGTCAGGAGTTCCAGACCAGCCTAGCCAACATGGTGAAACCCCATCTCTACTAAAAATACCAAAAATTAACTGGGCTGGTACGTGTCTGTCACCCCAGCTACTTTATTTGGGAGGCTGAAGCAGGAGAATCGCTTCAACTTGGGAGGCAGAGGTTGCAGTGCACCGAGATTGTGCCACTGCACTTCAGCCAGAGCAAGACTCCATCTCAAAAAAAAAAAAAAAAAAAAGAACACCATGTCCACATCATATCCACGTGGCTCTAGCCGGTGGCCAGAGACAAGAATTTAGACGCTCCCTCCTGCCTAGCAGGTCGGGCTCCCTGCCTTCCCACCACTTCCTTTAAAAGGATCATTCAGGTGCTTGTGCATGAACTGAACATGCCCACATCCCATTCCCTCACTTGGCTAGTGCCCTGGGCACCCTCCCTGACTGACTCTTCGGCTCTGCCTCGTGTGACCCAGGGACAGAGGGTGGCCTCCCTGCGCAGAAGCTATAAGGAACACACCTTTGCACCTGTTCCCTGCTGAGGTGATTACTGATTTGGTGCCTTCCTGCTGAGGAAGCAGGGGCCATACTGGGTCTTCCCTACAACACTAAGGGGAACACAAAGCTAGGCCCTCCACTGGAGCAATGGTCAGGCAGGTGGGACCTGGACACAGCTCACACAAAAGCCACAAGGGTGTGTGCCAGTGTAAACAAGTTTCCTGTGGCGGGGGCCCCGGCCACAGCTAGGACAACTGGGCACTGGGTAGTGCACTGTACACACACTCTCCTGCCCCCTTCACTTCCCCTTAGGGCAGAGATGCCCGCTGCTCTCGTAGTAAAACCCCAATTCAGCTAAAGGGTCCCAAAACTGCACGTCACCCTACTGAGGAAGTGGGAACTTCAATGGGGTCAACAACAGAATGTCACAATGGAACCTACAGAGGTCGAAGTCCCATTCCTAAAACTCCCTTTCATCACAAACTCTTCAACAATTCTGCAAAGCCCACGTTCCTCAGAGTGGCGATTTCTGCCACCTGCTCTCAGACTCCCTCTACCTCTCAGGCCTGGGCTGCCTGTCTTTCTGCCAAGACTGCTCCAGGCTCCCGATTGCCTCCTTGCCTCTTTCCGCTGGCCCTCTCCCAGCCTCACTTCCCAGCTCTGACACATTCCCTCTCCCCTTTTGTGTGGAGTCATTAAAACTACGGCTAAGGACAGGATCTGGAATCACAAAGACTTGTTTTTGAGCGCAAACCCTTCCATTAATTTGTGGTATGACCAGAACCACAAAGGCAGCCCCTCTGACCTCAGTTTCCTCATCTGAAAACGGACAATAACCGCTGCCCGTCCCAGGGCTGCTATGGGGACTGAGGCAGTGAAGTGCTTGGTAAAGTGCTTGGCCCACCTCTGGTGCACAGCAAGCGTTCCCCAGCATGAACCACCATGGGTGAGCAGGGCGAGAAGCTGCCCTCGACCCCCTCCGCGGCAGACTGACGGCTCCTGACACCTCAGGGCCAATGCCTCGTGCATCACACTCAGCACAGCTAGCTGGAGATTCCCATGATGCACCTTTGTTTACTGCGAGAAGCAGCCCTGGTTAGAAAGGCTCTTTGTGTGAAGCACCTCCGGCCACAAGGAGGTCAGAGGCAGCACCTGGCACAGTTGCCGGGAACCAGGCTGGACCCACATGGTGGTAAAGACAACAGACTGAAGAGGGGAAACTTGCCACAGTGGTTTCTGGCTCTGCTATCAAGATTAAGGGAAGCCCAAGGAACACTGTCTTAGACCTTAGCTTTCCAAATTAAGGGCAGAGGATAAGGCACCATCTATGAGTAGCACTCCTTCCAGGAGGGGGTGGCACCTGAAGGTGTTAGAGCACAGGGCTGTCTCATCGTAGCTGGCCGGGGCACTGGCAGCCTGACCGCCCGTGATCATGTCCTCCAGGGAGGCCTGCTGGATCACGTCGAAGCTGATGCCCATGCTGTCAGCCCCTTCCATGTCGTTGACGTGGTGAGACTGGAGGATGGTGTTGACGGCCAGGTTCTGAAGGTCCAGCTCCATACACACTGCACAGGAGATGCCATGCTCAGCCAACATCTTGCCACCTCAAGCACCACCGGTCCCCCAGGCCTGACCCCAGCCAACACCACCTCCAGAACCAGCATCACACCTGCCGACACCCATCCTCACATCAGCCAGGCTATTCAGATTCCTGAGGGCACAGGAGGCCCTTGACCCCAGGACACTCTCCTGCAGCCTCAGCTCTGACCTGCGAGGTCGAGCTCTGAGCCCATCCTTGGGCGCTCTCGCCTTAAGATGTCACAGAATGGCAGAAACACCAGTCAGGTTTCTTGGGCCTCATCCTCCCGCCCACTTGCCTGTGGAGTAACAGCCTGAACTGTTGATCTCAACTGTGGCTTGGTCATCAAACTCCATGACAAGGCGGTTGTCATCAGCCTCCTTTCCACCTAGGTCAGGGCGGGCCGTAGGGGAGAGCCAGAGCAGGTGGTTGTGGCGCTGGAGGTGGCGGGCAAAGAAGAGGTCGGAGCCGAAGGTGGAGATGTCCTCTGGCAGGTTCCCGATGGGAATATGAAAGTACCTGTGCCGAGCACAGGTCAGCGCCGGGAAACATCACCGTGTCACAGAGACCACCGAGGTGGCCCTGCCTGGGACACTTGCCCGTGACGGCAGTACTGTGCTCACCTGCTCATCTCGAAGGCCTGCGACAGGCAGGTGTCCAGGTTGAGGTAGTGCCGGATCATGCGCCGGGCTCCATGCCGCTGCCAGTCTAGAACCCCATAGTTTATCTTGTCAGCCACACAGATAGGCACCAGCGGGAATTCCTCCAAGACGGGAATCTCCCTGGCCAGCCTCTTCAGCTCCCAGCTGGACTGAACGGCAATGAGTGTGGGCCCCCGGCGCTCCTCCTGGGTCAGGGCAAAATGGAAGAAAAGACCTGGATGGACCCAGCCTCAAAGGAGAGGGGGCTCACACAGCAGGACCCCAACCACCCTCACCTTGTAGGCAAGCAGGAAGCGCTGGATGGCTCTACAGATGGTCTTCAGGTCAGTTTCTGCCCGAACTTCAAAGGTATGTTTCGGAGGCGGCAGGAGCTCAGGGCCCACCTTCTCCAGGAGGAGACCGTGCTCCGCTGAGTACAGGGCACCAAGGCTGGGCATCTGGTTGCTGCGCACCTAGACAAATGCAGGCCGCGTCGGCCTCACCCTGTACAGGAGGGAGCGGGGGAAGCCCTGGGACAGACCCCGCCTCTGCCACTGCACTGCTGATTCAATCGACAGGCACTCATGGGCAAAGATGTCCTCCTTCCCCAGACCCTGCCCCAACCAACGTGCTGCCATGGAGGGCCCAGGGACTCACGGTGTCCAGCACAAACACGGACGCCCTGTGCTGTGAGGGGATGAAGATCCCGAAGAGCGCTTTGTGGCCCTGCATGTGGTGGTACAAGTAGACATGGCGGATACTCCCTGCAGAAGGAAACAAGACCGTTATCCCACAAGTGTGAGAGGCAGGCACATGGTGGGCGGCTGGTGTAGGCCATACCTGGTTCCAGGTAGCTGAACTGGGCCAGAGAGCGCATCTCCAGGTGCTCAAGAGCAAAGGTCTCTGCTTCCCAGCCTGAAAGGTGCCTCACCAGCTGTTTATTGACCACACACACACAACCCAGGTGCACCAGGGCCCGGAACAGTAACGGAACCTGGAAGAGGCAGGCAGACAAGCCAGCAAGGGCTGGATGGGGGGCTCCAGCTGCCCACCTGATTCATGCCTGGGATGTGGCTGTGCCCCTGCAGCTGCCCGGCCCACTGCCTAGAGGCCACCTTTGGCAGACACACTGCTGATATTCACCTCACCTGTGGGTACAAGTCCACAATCGCTGCTGTTCCCCAGCCCACACCGTGGGCGAGTTTCTTTCCTCTATTCCACCCTGATGGAGCCTCCCCCAGTCCAGCTGAGGGTGGCTGGGGAGTCACCTGAGTCTCATATACGCCCTCGATGTCTGGCGCTGACAGCTCAGCGTTGATCTCGTTGATGTGTTCCTGGTACATGTCTTCCGGCACTGAATACTCATAGAGATTGTAGACCACATTGGAGCGAGGAAGGACCCGATTTACCTGGCGAGAATACAGCGAGGATCTCGTCACAGGGTGCAGGTGGTAATGTCTGTGGTGCACACACATGTACACGCTGTTCGGAGGCCTAGGACTTCCAGAGCCCTTAACGATTGGGTCCACCCACCATGCCACAGTCCACTTCTCCCAGTGATTACAACTAAAAACTCTGGAAGTAATTTTTATGTCATTTATTTTTTACAGACAGGGTCTCACTCTGTTGCCCAGGCTGGAGTGCAGCAGTGTGATCACAGTTCATTGCAGCCTCCAACTCCCAGGCTCAAGCTGTTCTCCAGCATCAGCCTCCTGAGTAGCTGGGACAACAGGAACGCACCACCACACGTGGCTAACTTTTTCGTTTTTTTGTAGAAAGATCTTGCTATGTGGCCTAGGCTGGTCTCAAACTCCTGGGCTCAAGCGACCCCCCAACCTCAGCCTCCCAAATCGCTGGAACAGCAGATATGAGCTATCATGTCTGGTCTCTGGGCGCAATTTTGAAAAGCAACCTGCAGTCTATGAGAGTAGACAAGAACTCTCAGAATACAGCAGTCAACACTGGTCTAGGGAGGTTCCCAGTTCATCTTCCTTCACTCTCTCATGGGTTTAATCTGAGGGTATGGGTGGCAAAAACTGAGATAAACGACATTTTCCTAGTCAGAGGAATGAAAAAGGAATCCCTGGGATGTGTATGGAGGGCTGGGGGAATCCCAGAGAGGACAGCTGGAGAGGGACACCCTAGCTTCGTGTATGGAGGACTGGGGGAATCTCAGAGAGGAGAGCTGGAGAGGGGCACCCTAGCTTAGTAAATGGGGCTGGGGGAATCCCGGAGAAGAGAGCTGGAGAGGGCACCCTAGCTTCGTGCATGGGGGGCTGGGATTCTCCCAGAGAGGAGAGCTGAAGAGGGCACCCTAGCTTTGTGCATGGGGGGCTGGGATTCTCCCAGAGAGGAGGGCTGGAGAGGGCACCCTAGCTTCATGTATGGGCGGCTGGGAGAGTCCCAGAGAGGAGGGCTGGAGAGGGCACCCTAGCTTCATGTATGGGGGGCTGGGAGAGTCCCAGAGAGGCGAGCTTGAGAGGGGCACCCTAGCTTCGTGCATGGGGGGCTGGGATTCTCCCAGAGAGGAGGGCTGGAGAGGGCACCCTAGCTTCATGTATAGGGGGCTGGTAGAGTCCCAGAGAGGAGAGCTAGAGAGGAGCACCCTAGCTTTGTGCATGGGGCTGGGATTCTCCCAGAGAGGAGGGCTGGAGAGGGCACCCTAGCTTCATTTATGGGGGGCTGGGAGAGTCCCAGAGAAGAGAACTGGAGAGGGCACCCTAGCTTTGTGCATGGGGCTGGGATTCTCCCAGAGAGGAGAGCCGGAGAGGGCACCCTAGCTTCGTGCATGAATCAGCACAAGTCCCAGGCTCACTATAAGCTGCACTTGTACAGGTGACCCAAAACAGCGCAGCAGAGGCTCTGGAGGCTGAGCTCACGTTGGAGGCTTTGCACAAAAGAGGCAAGGCAGAGCTTGGGCACTGGAATTAACTGTGTTAGTTGTTGCTAAAACAAACAACAAAAAAAATCAACACTCTCTGAAGGATTTTTTAAAAAATCCAAGTCTCAAATATGTAAAATGTCCAGGTTGCAATAAAGCATTTCTTGGCATAATAACAACCAGGAAAATCTGAATAATTCTCAAGGAAGAAGAGAACCAGTAGGGTTAGATTTTTCCAGTAATATGAAATTAGACCGACACAAAAATCAAAGAAGTGAAAAACTATGTTATGGTAAATATGAACTGGAACAACTAGTGTAATTACATATTTTAAATGTATCTTTTTCTTTCCTGGCTGTCCACTGAAGGAATCTCCATGAAATGATACCCCCTGAGCTCTAATCTTGGTTTCTCAACATAATCTCCCAACAAGTCTCAGGCTCTTTAGAGGAACAGCTAATTCCAAGTCTGGAAGTTCAAGATGAGCCTGGCATCTCTTCGTGGCCAGACAGCAAGGAAGTGTTCAAAAACGAACAGGGCATGTCAAAAGGACTCAGGTGCCAGCTTGAAGGGATCCTGCCAGCCCAATTTAGGATAATTTGAGCCTCAAAAAGATACTGACCACGAAAGAGTCTACTGTCTGGTGCCATTAATACGAAGTTCTAGAAAATCACACACACACACGAAGTTACAGAAATACAGAAGTCAGGTCAGCAGACGGTTGCATGGGGTGGACAAGAGCACCCTCTGGGGTGATGGAAATGTTCTGCACTTGGGTGGGGATGTGGGCGACATGGGCACAGTCACGTATCCAAAAACCCAATCAACTGCACGTTTAAAAATCTGCACTTAACTACATGTACATTACAGTAAGTCCTCATTTAACATCACCAATGGATTGTTGGAAACTACAATGTTAAGTGAAATGATGTATAGCAGGTACTCGAATAACGTCATTTTGTTGAATGTAGTTTCTTTTTTAAAAAAGAAAATTCTATAGAGAAGGGGTTTTGCCATGTTGCCCACACTAGTCTCAAACTGCTGAGCTCAAGCAATCTACCGGCCTCAGCCTCCCAAACTGCTGGGATTACAGGCATGCACCACTGTGTCTGGCCAACACAGTTTCATTATAATGTTGCCAAGAAGAAAAAAATCTGTTTCATTATACATCACTTTAGTTAGTCATTTCACTTCAAGAACTTATCAAGGACATAAAGCGAGGGCCTACCATATACCTAGACACACCTAACGTGTGTGTTGGGAGGGATTTGGCTACAGTTGATCTGAAAACATTAAACACTGAGGCAGGAGGATCGCTTGAGCCCAGGAGTACCAGGCTGCAGCGAGGCAAGACCACAGCAGTGCAGTCCAGCCTGGGTGACACAGGGAGACCATCTCAAAAACATAAACAACAAAAATCCACAAACCCAAAGTAATACTTTAAAAAGAGAGAAAAAGTGAAAGGAATAAACCCATTTGCCATGCCCTACCTTGAAAATTATAACTAATTTAAAGGGAAAAAGCATTTATCTTGCTTAAAAAAACCTCAGCATATTATACGTCTTGTATCTTGCTTTTTAAGGAATAAACTAGATACACTTCCACCTGATCTGCACAAAGCTCTTCATTATAAAAGGAAATAGCTAAGACACACAGGGAAACAGAATCAGAAGATATCATCCTGGAGCTCCCCCATGCGCCCTGTGAGGCATGGATGCTGACACAGTCCAGTCAAACATCAAGGACAGAATGCTCACACAGCGCCAGAGCCTCCCTCGAGATGGGCTGACAGTGATCCAAAAGTAAGTGCGCTTCTACACAGCACAGCACCACAGCAGCAGCATCTCCAGGACGGGGTGAAAATCCCACAGTGCCTCCTGTTCTGGGGCCTCCACGACTCTGCGTCCCTTTTCCTTTCTGTCCGCCAACCTCGGTCTCCCAAGTGCTGGGATTACGGGTGTGAACCATCGCACCTGGCTCTGCGTCCACTTTCTAGATGCACATTCCACTGAATCACCTGGCTGGAATCGAGTCTCACCTTCTTCAGAAAACCTCATCTAGGTATAAATACGCACACCTCGTCTCCGCAACTATGTGTCACTTCTTATGTGATTCACAGCATCCAGTCGAGAAATGTGCTGAGCTGATCCACTAACAACGTGGGGTTCAGGTCGAGATGCCACCTAAGAGCCTCGGAGCACTCACGGCAACACGAAAACCCTGGAAGACTTTCTGCATGTGGAAGGAGCCAGCACAAGGAACTATCTACCGTGGGGTTCCAGTTATATCTAACGCCCAACAGGCAAACCCATGGTGACAGGAAGCGGATCAATGGCTACTGAGGGTTGTAGGAGGATGGTGGCAGCTAAGGGATGCAAGGTTTCTTTTTGGGGTGATGAAAATGTCAAAATGGGGGGTAAGGGGAGGGAGAGCATCAGGACAAATAGCTAACGTACGCAGGGCCTAATACCTAGGTGACAGGTCAATAGCAAACCACCACGGCACATGTTTACCTATGTAACAAACCTGCACATTCTGCACATGGATCCCGGGAATTACAGTAAAATTAAAAAAAAAAAAAAAAAAAAGAAAGAAAATGTCAAAATTGACTGGCAATAGTCATGCCATTAAAAACCACTGAATTGTGCACTTCACATGGGTGAGTTGGATGGCGTATAACTTTACGTCCCAATAAGACTATTAATCAAAGAGCCTGTGGGGACAGAGTTCACGACCTCTAATCAATGCCATTCATGGACCTTGCAGGCAGACAAGCTGTTCATGACAAGGACCCCAGAAGCTCCATCCCCGGCACTCGCTCCACCCCAGGCTCTGCACTCAGCGTTCACACACGTTGTTTTGAGGAACTCCTACAACATCCCAGTGAAGTACTGCGGAGATGGAGGCACAAGGCCACACTGGATCACGGAACGCCACCTCAGAAGCTGCCCAGGCAGATGACTGCAGAGGCCAGCACCAGCCGCCTCCCTACCTTGCGATACGAGGCACCCTCCTCCGCCTTGGCAACTCGCTGGTTCACATAGAACACACGGGGGATGCTCAGCCTGATGCAGTGCAGGTCACTGCCAATGAGTGCCCACAGCCTGAACAGGCCAGGCTGGCTGGTCTCGCTGATCTGAAAGGCCAGGCGGACAGACAGCATGTCACAGGACACACCGGAACACACAGACAGGACCCCCTCCCAGGTAGCTTCCAGCCCCCAGCACAGGGCTTTAGGCCTCCCTACGATGGGCAGGGAACTCCAGGCCCATTCTAAGCCTCCCATCCAGGACCCCAGGGCCCAGCTAGACACCCCGTCCCTGGGGTTCAGCAGAACCACTGTCCCCCCCCTTGGATCAAGGTCTACACCTGCACAATCTGCCATGGAAGGTCCAGGATGCTACGGGCAGTTCTTCGCAAGAAGCTCCCCAGCCCAGTGGCAGGCCCATCTCGGATGACCCCAGGCCTCAGCACGCCCTCTGCTGACTCCAGACGCTGCCTCTTCCTGCGGGCAAGGCGCTGCCGGGCCTGCAGCTGCCACTTCTTCTTGTGGAACCGGAGCCAGACAAGCCACTCTTCCTGGGACGGAGGGTGAGCACAGCCAACACGCAAGTGGTAAGACAGGAATGCCTGCAGCAGCTTTCTCAAAAGCAGCCTCCCTAGGGGTAAGGATGCGTCTCGGGCTCCCTGGGCCGTGCAGCAGAGCCCTCAGAGACAGACTGTGTCATAGCCACACGCCTTACCTGGGTGGTTCCCAGGGCAGGAGGCTGCCCCAAGATCTCCTGCCAGGGCACAGTTGGCGTGAGGTCCTGGGATTCCTCTTGGCTCTCCCAAAGGACTCGCTTCCTTTTCACAGCAACAGGAGCTGGTGGGTGAGGTGGCTTCACCAGGCCAAAGTCCTCCATGTCGGGAACACTTGGCCTCGGACTGTCTCCTGGGGCCTGGGCCATCATGACCTGGAAAGACCCAGTGAAGCCTTAAGTCTCAGGATCTCGGGCTGGGCACGGTGGCTCACACCTCATCTAAGCACTTCAGGAGGCCAAGGCAGGAGAATTGCTTGGGGCCAGGAATTTGGGACCAGCCTGGGTAAAACAGCAAGACCCTACCTGTACAAAATATATTACAAATTAGCCAGGTGTGGTAGCGTGCCTGTGGTCCCAGCTACTTGAGAAGCTGAGGCAGGAGGATCACTTGAACCCAGGAGCTGGAGGCTGCAGTGAGCTATCATCACACCACTGCACTCCAGCCTGGGCAAGAGCGAGACGCTGCCTCATAAAAACAAAAATCTCAGGACCTCATCCCCATAAATCCTACTTCTCAAAATCTAATATATCACCTGAAATGGGAAGTTCATTTACACAAGTTTATTTAATTTTTAATCGTGAAGGTCAGGTGTGGTGGCTCCCGCCTGTAATCCCAGCACTTTGAGAGGCCGAGGTGGGAGGACCACTTGGGCACAGGAGTTTGAGACTAGCCTGGCCTACATGGTGAAACCCCGTCTCTACAAAAAATAGAAAAATTAGCCAGGTGTGGCAGTATGCGCCTGTGGTCTCAGCTACTTGGGGGCTAAGGTGGGAGGATCACTTGAGCCCAGGAGGTGGAGGTTGCAGTGAGCTGAGGTTACACCACTGCATTCGAGGCTGCGTGACAGAGTGAGACCCTGTTTCAAAAAAAAAAAAAGGAGGGCCGGGCGCGGTGGCTCAAGCCTGTAATCCCAGCACGTTGGGAGGCCGAGGCGGGTGGATCACAAGGTCAAGAGATCGAGACCATCCTGGTCAACATGGTGAAACCCCGTCTCTACTAAAAATACAAAAATTAGCCGGGCATGGTGGCACGTGCCTGTAGTCCCAGCTACTCGGGAGG
>CAUYUD010125122.1:0-65533 GCA_963575295.1 Alouatta caraya | reverse complement strand
CCCAGCTAATTTTTGTATTTTTAGTAGAGACGGGGTTTCACCACGTTGACCAGGATGGTCTCGATCTCTTGACCTCGTGATCCACCCGCCTCGGCCTCCCAAAGTGCTGGGATTACAGGCCTGAGCCACCGCGCCCGGCCGTTTTTTTTTTTTTAAACAGGATATTATTCTGTCACCCAGGCTGGAGTGCAATGTTCATAGGTCACTATAGCCTCAAACTCTTGGGCTCAAGTGATCCTCCCACCTTAGCCTGCCAAAGTGTTGAGATTGCAGGAGTGAGCTATTGCACTCGGCCAAGAAGATAGTTTTTGTAGAAGAAAGGTTGGCGTGCATGCCATAACAAATCTGGAACCATTTGACCTATAATGCTATAGTTCCTAGTTACCTTAATAGCTCCTGAGGTCAGCCAGGTGCAGTGTCTGACACCTGTAATCCTGGCCTTTGGGAGGCCAAGGCAGGCAGATCACTTGAGCCCTGGAGTTCAAGACCAGCCTGGGCAACATGGTAAAACCCTATGTCTACAAAAAATAGCTGGGTATGGTGATATGTGCCTGTGGTCCCAGCTACTGGGGAGGCTGAGGTTGGAGGATCACCCGAGCCTTGGGAGGTTGAGGCTGCAGTAAACTGTGATCACGCCAGTATACTCCAGCCTGGGCAACAGAGTGAGACCCTATTTAAAAATAATAATAATAAAAAGCTTCTGAAGTCACTATACATGAACAATGATCCTGTATCATTTGAGAACACAAGTGGTATTCTGGATACTCTGCTTACTAAGTTTGGGAGGTATACCATCCCTTTAGGAAGGCTTCCATTCAGTAGAGGAAAAGAAGATTAGTTCATTAAGACCTGACTGTCTGGTTAAATGGAGGTATTGCTGCATAAAGAGAAATGCTTTAGAAGAAAGTTGGGTGTTTCCATTTATTCCCTTAATAGCAAGTTTAGTGGCACTGTGGCTGAAAGTTTTGATAGGTGTGAAAGATGAAGGGCTGATTGTGCTTTATGAATCTGTCCTGTGAGTGTGAATTTTCATTCTCTGCTCTGACAGTGCTTGTCTTTCCCTCTAGGTGTGTGGGAATGCCCTCATGAAGCAGTACCAGGTTCAGTTCTGGAAGATGCTAATTCTCCTCAAAGAGGACTACTTTCCCAGGTATCAGGCTTGTTAAGCAGACAACAGGGGATTAAGTAAGTAAAACTCATAACGAGGCCTCAGATACAAAAGGGTGCTCTTACCTGCTGGTTTTGATTCAAGTTGAAAACACCTGGGCCAGGCACGGTGGCTCACACCTGTAATCCAAGCGCTTTGGAGGCCAAGGTGGGTGGATCACCTGAGGTCGGGAGTTCAAGACCAGCCTGACCAATATGGTGAAACCCCATCTTTTATATATACATATATATATCTGTATATATATATATAGAGAGAGAGAGACAGAGAGAGAGAGAGAAAGAGAAAGAAAACACCTGTACTAAGTATGACATCGTCCTACTCCAGTCCTTCCTGTTGATATTTGAATAAATGCTTCTGAACCTGAATGAGAGTCTGTCTTAAATATCATTGTCTAAACAAAAACACAAATTAAGGGCTGGGCATGGTGGCTTATGCCTATAATTACAGCTCTTTGAGAGGCCACAGCAGGAGGATCACTTGAGCCCAAGTGTCCAAAGCCAGCCTAAGCAATATAGCAAGACCCCATCTCTACAAAAAAAATTAGCCAGGCATGATGGCATGTACCTATAGTCCCAGCTACTAGGGAAGCTGAGACAGGAGGTTCGCTTGAGACCAGGAGTTCAAGGCCTCAGTGAGCTGGGATCACACCACTGCACTCTAGCCTACGTGACACAGTGAGACACCATCTCCAAAAGATAGGTGTATACCATAGCTGTGATTCATGTGTCTTCTTTCTCTCCCTGTAGAATTGAAGCTATCACAAGCTCAGGACAGATGGGTTCCTTCATACGCCTCAAGCAGTTCTTGGAGGTAAGATGCTCTTAGACCAACATGCCCCACACTGTTGTTGGGCTGGAATGTACCTGTGTCTGACAAGTCTTGGACCTTCAGATGCTCTGATTGCACTCTCTTCCTTAGTTTTTCCAAACCCTTCCTTTTGTTCCTAATTCCCTCTTAACCTTTGGAATACGGGTTGCCATTACCTCTTTATATGTATCATTCTGCATACTGGCTGTAAGAAAGCTATGCCAAGATGAATAAAATATATTTAATGTATCTTCTCTCATTAATATGTTTTTTGCATGTTGGCCAGGGTTCTTGTTGTTTTGTTTTTTTGAGACAGAGTCTTACTCTGTCGTGTAGGCTGGCTGGAGTACAGTGGCGCGATCTTGACTCACCACAACCTCCACCTACCCAGGCTCAAGCGATTCTCCTGCCTCAGCCTCCCGAGTAGCTGGGACGACCGGCACGTGCCACCATGCCCAGCTAATTTTTGTATTTTTAGTAGAGACAGGGTTTCACCATGTTGACCAGGATGGTCTCGATCTCTTGACCTCGTGATCCCCCCGCCTCGGCCTCCCAAAGTGCTAGGATTACAGGCGTGAGCCACTGCGCCCGGCCCCAACTGCATTTTTTAAAATGTCGTTTGCCAGATTCTATTCATCACAATCTATGATGATAGGGCCTAGGAATCTCCACTTAAACTGATGATTTTGCACATTAAAGTTTAAGAACTATTGTTCTACAGTGACAGACTCTGCATTATTTTCTCCAGTATCAGAGGACAACAAAATTATACTTGAGACTCTACTTCCTGGGGTTAAAAAAAAAAAAAAGAATTAATGCGATTCTAAGAATGAAAACAAAATAGCTTTTCTTTATAATCAATTTAATTATTGAATTAAGTTACTAGCCCATTCATTAAGCATTCCAGTTAATTTGGATTTACCATAAATAGAAATGTAAGAGGCTAACTGAGAAAATGAATTTGTGGTAAACCAACACAAAGCATATTAATGAATGCTTCTTTGAGTTGTACTCAGGACAGCATTAAGAAGTGAAGTTTTCTGGTAACATTTGATGTTCTCTTTGTAGAACCTTGTGAAGTTTCCCCATTTCTGAGTTGAAAGGAAATGGCAAATTGCTGTAACACTTTTCCAGCCTTTTGTTAACTTTACTTGATTATCAAAAGTCAATGCTCTTCACTCCTTCCTTGCATGGCATTAAGTGCTATTGGGTGTCTAATTCTTTACATCTTCACATTTAGTGCCCCAAGGCAATTATGGCCTGAGCAGATGAAGGGTGTGAATATAATGTGTCTCATAGTTCTGGGTCTGTTTCTTAAGCGTTTAGGATGTGAGTATCACTGTCCCCCTTCTCCATAGGGCAGAGATGTAACATTGACATTGATGAGTGTGCCTCCAATCCCTGTCGCAAGGGTGCAACATGTGTCAATGGTGTGAATGGTTTCCGCTGTGTATGCCCTGAGGGGCCGCATCACCCCAGCTGCTACTCACAGGTGAACGAATGCCTGAGCAATCCCTGCATCCATGGAAACTGTACTGGAGGTCTCAGTGGGTGAGTAGCTGCCCCGTGTTAATAGTTTCTTTTTGACCTGTGTTAAGCCAATTGGCTTGTAGTACTGGTGACAGCCTGGGCCTTGAACTGAAACATTGCTGAAGATTTGGTAGTCTGCATCGAAGCCTTCTGAATTACCACTTCATCCATGGCAGCTGGCCCCTCCCTTCTGTAAGTGAGGACCTAGGTGGAATATAAGGAGTAATGTCTCCCTTATATGGGTCATTAGCAAGGACCCCATGGGAGGAACCCAGACTCATTGTATGACTTTTTGGCAGTTATGTTTTTAGTATGTATTGCCAGAATGATTTCTGAGGAATATTTTAGCCTTTGATTCTTTTTTCCCCTGCTTAAACATAACTCAGCTCTGTTCTGTCACAATGCCAGTGTGTGCTCCGAAGTAGGGCAGCTTCGGCCAACTTTAAAAGTGGTGCTGATAAAACATTGACAGTTTTTAAGCCCCTTAGACTTGTGTGATATGTTAGTAATTTTCTAGAATCATAGAGTGACCTTAGGTCCCATGAGTTGCTCTTACACTCTTGCTGTGTTTACCATAGGATATGGCTTTGGACATTTTCCTTTGCCAAACTTCAAAAGTTGAAAAACCAAAGAGTGTTTTTAGAGACAAATGGAAAATAAAGTTATTTTTAAATGAATTAACTCAGAATTGCTGTTTCAGGATATGGCAGTTTTGAAGACACCCTTATCCATCTTTTTACTTAAAGATCTCCAGATAAGAAAGCTACCGTTTCCTTATATCACATCCTAAGTGTTAGTGATACTCAAATTGGAGATTGTATTTACTTTTCAACTGCCTTCATTCTTGTGCCTTTTCCTGCAGAATACCCTAGGTGCTTTCTGAAGCCAAGTTTCAGGTCAGAACTAAGCATGACTCAGATATGAAATATCCCAGGAGCATCATAGAGTGGCTTAGGGTCTCTGACGGTGACCTAGGTCTCTATTTTGCACCAAAAACTAATGATCTTAACATTTGCTTTACTTTACTTTTATGTACAATAAAATACATTGTGCGTACAATAAAATACATTGTGCAGATATATCCGTGATATTGTTTTCTTCAGAGTGGCCCAATGTATTGTACAAACCATTGTTTACACAAATTTCATTATAATTTTGCTGACTTAGTGAGCCAGGAAAGCACCAAGAAGGTTTCTTTACTGGATACACCGATGGGCCCACATGGTACACACCATGTGCAGGGTGATGCAAGGATAGTTCCATGAAAGAGAAGTGAGATCAGTTTGTCCCATTTCTTCATCAAGTCCTGTATTTCACTCTATGACTCAATCACATTTATACCTCCTATAGTAAAAAGTTTTATCTTCTTTCAGATATAAGTGCCTCTGTGATGCAGGCTGGGTTGGCATCAACTGTGAAGTGGACAAAAATGAATGCCTTTCTAACCCATGCCAGAATGGAGGAACTTGTGACGATCTCATTAATGGATACCGGTGTACTTGCCCAAAGGGCTTCAAAGGTGAAACAGAAGTACATCTTTCTGTGTCTGCTCTCTGTCTTCCTGTTGTTGCATACTGCTTCATTCACTCCTTAGTTTCCTTTTCTCTCATTCATGTAGCAAACATATTGAGCAATTAGAACCTGTAAGGCACTTGGGAACAAAAACATGAATAGCTATAATTTCCACCTTCAGCCTAGCAGAGAGGTAACCTATGGAAACAGTAATATTTAAAATGAGCAGTTAAGACTTTAGTTATACAGCTTTGGCCAAGTGTCTAATTGTAAGCTTCCTGGTCCAGGTATGAGTCTGTGATAGTTCAAATGGATGTATAGAAGTAAAATGAAAATATTATGCCTACTATAATTAAGATAGTAGTAATATCAAGGAAAAATCCACATGTTCAGAACTCTTTCAACAAACTTTTTTGCACATTGAGATATTCTTAGGTACTTAGTCATCTTTGGTCTACATCAGAGGTCCTCAGCCCTCAGGCTGCAGATCAGTACCTGTCTGTGGCCTGTTAGGAACCACAGGAGGTGAGCACCTGGTCAGGGAGCAAAGCTTCATCTGGATTTGTAGCCACTCCCCATCACTCACATTGCTGCCTGAGCTCCGCCCCTGTCAGATCAGTGGTGGCGCTAGACTCTCATAGGAGAGCAAACCCTATTGTGAACTGCACACGTGAGGGATCTAGGTTGTGTTCTTCTTATAAGAATCTAATGCCTGATGATCTGTCACTGTCTCCCGTGACTTCCAGATGGGACCATCTAGTTGCAGGAAAACAAACTCAGGGCTCCCACTGATTCTACATTATAGTGAGTTGTAAACTGTTTCATTATATATTACAGTATAATATTATAATAATAAAAATAAGGTGCGCAATAAATGTGATGTGCTTGAATCACCATCCTGAAACCATCCCCCCCAACCCCAGCTCATGGAAAAATTGTCTTCCATGAAACCAGTCCCTGGTGCCAAAAAAGTCGAGGGACTGCTGGCCTGCACAACAAATGTGTAGTCATGGAGACTGTGTAAAATCTGTTTCTTGAGTTATCACTGTTGTATTTCTACCATCAATTTTCTTTTGGAAACTCACAAAAGAGACATGTGTGGGTAAATCATTATATTTGCACTCATCTGTCTACTTATTTATTGATTTCCTCACTCTCAAATATTGCGCCATGCTGTTGTAATACATCAGCATGTTTTAGAGCCACTTTATTTGATTACTTGAAATTTTCCTGAGACCGTATTTCAGCCATTAATTTTCTGATATATTACATTGGCAAAGAAACTTGTAGATTTCAAAACACTTTTGTTTCTTTATTTTATGAGACTTGTTTATCAGTGAAAATTCACAAGGTAAAATCCCAAGTTATATGCCCAGTGAACAGCAGAATACTCCTTGAACCCATACCTCTGTACTCCTAGACCATGTTTTCTTGTCCACAGTGCCATACTCTATTTTAAGGCTCTGTGCCAGGCCCTACTGGAGACGCAAAGGTGTGCACTATTTGGGTACTGTTCTATCCCCACTAATCATTCATTCCTTTTATCCTTTTCTTAGTGGGAGATTTCGTGCCTTGAATCAGGAAAAAACAGTTTTGTAACTTCAGGAAGTACCACATGGGTGGTAGACACTAGGCCAGTACAAAAGTGGGCATAAATCAGAGGCTTTGATTAATGTATTAAAAGACATCATCTCTTTTCCTGACCAGAAATGTTGTATACAAAGGGCTTATGTTTATCATGCAGCAAGCTGTTGGCTGGGTGCAGTGGCTCACACCTGTAAGCCCAGCATTTTGGGAGGCTGAGGTGAGAGGATCGCTTGAGCCCAGAAGTTTGAGACCAGCCTGGGCAACATAATGAGACCTCATCTCTACAAAACATTTTTAAAATCAAGTGGGTGTGATGGCATGCACCTGTGGTTCCAGCTACTAAGTAGGCTTAGGTGGGAGGATTGCTGAGCCCGAGAGGTCGAGGCTGCAGTGAGCCGTGATTACACAGCTGTACTCCAGCCTGAATGACAGAGGGAAACCCCAGTCTCAAAAATAAATAAATATTAAATAGATCACGCAACAAGCTTTTGAACGAAGAACTTCATTATTGAGAAGTTATTTGTATTTGGAGAGGCATTAGGCTTTCAGACCATTATAATAAACTATTTTGCCATTCATCTTTTCAACTAATTGACTGCTGTCATTTACTGACTGTATGTCAGGGACATGGCACTGAAATGAATGAACAGGTACTGAAGAAGTGAATGTATTCAATTTTTACCCCCAAGAGAATTGGTTAGACATTGAGATAGTGAGGCTGTCAGAAAATTTTACTGTTTTTGGTGTATCCCTTTTGTCTACAGGCTATAACTGCCAGGTGAATATTGATGAATGTGCCTCAAATCCATGCCTGAACCAAGGAACCTGCTTTGATGACATAAGTGGCTACACTTGCCACTGTGTGCTGCCGTACACAGGTGGGTCCTGGAGTGCCAGCTGGGACCAGAGGGGATACTTGGCCTTGCTTTGGCAATGCCTGAGTCTCAGTGCCCAGGTCTGTGGGGCTGCAATGCTGCTCCGAGGACTCACTCCTCAGTTATCCTTCCTGCCTGTACTGACTGGATCCTGAGCTTTGAAAAAACACTGTGGCCTCCTAAGATGCAAGTGGTAGACAGTCATTTGCCTCCATTGTGCTTTAGTATTTGAAAAAAAATTTTTTTTAATTGTATATGGCTGGAACCTGGCACATAGCTGATGGTTATCATTTGAATGTTTCCAGGACATTAGCTCTTTGTCTTATTTTCAATAATACAGCTACCGTTTATTGATAATTTACTATGTGCCAGACACTTTTTTTACTTTGGGTTATTTAATGTATTCCTCAATAATTCAGCAATGTAGAAGTTCCTATTGCCATTTTAAACATGAGGAGGCTAAGCTTGCTTGCTCAAGGTCATATAGGTAAGTGGTACATATAGGATTTACCTGTAAGTCTCTTTGAATCTGAAGCTTTTCCTCTTAATGGCCTTTTTACTTCCCACATTCAGTACCGCTACATCTCACTCAGAGGTGTCACCCCTTCGATGGCTGTTACAACTGAGAAGACGTGAGTGTGACTGCATGTCACATAACTGTTCTTTGTTTCGAAGGTGTTATGTTTGGAGTGTGCTGGGGACATTTATTCTTTGTTTTTACTGGCTTATTATTGCCTTCTTGTGATTAGTTATATTTCTATGGCTTGTTTATCTTCTCTTCCATCTATTGTCTTCATTCAGAGGAAACAAAACACAAACGTGGACAATAACTTTGCCTGTTTCATCAGGTTGTGGCACGCAGTCAGGAGCATGGCTGAGTTATTACTTCCCTGGAGTCGTGAGCTGTTAATAGCAGGTGTTAATAGTGACTCTGAGTTGTGTAGAGTAGCAGAATCGCCATAGCATGACTGTGTTACCTCAAAGACTTGATAGTACATTGTTACCTTTCCCCTCTAGAAGAAATATTAATGTACGGAAACTACATTTAACAGGCCTAGTTCATAAAATCACAGTTATAGGAATTCCCTAACTATCTTGCCCAGGGTCACACAGTTAGCAATGTCAGAGCCAATGCCAAAAAGACTGGGGTTTCTCCATTTCCAAAGCTTCTTAATCAGGACTTTTGACTTGAATTCTGAGAACATCCTTGGGATACAACTTGGGAAAATTTTCATTTTCTTTCCTGTTTATCTGTCATAAACTCTCTTATTTACTTTCCAGGCAAGAATTGTCAAACAATATTGGCTCCCTGTTCCCCAAATCCTTGTGAGAATGCTGCTGTTTGCAAAGAGTCACCAAATTTTGAGAGTTACACCTGCTTATGTGCTCCTGGCTGGCAAGGTAACATCATGGGCATGCAAAAGCCAAGAACATGCATTCTGAACTTTAAACAAAGTGGTCAGGTCATCAGATGATATGGAAGGCCCTGCTGGTCTTCTGAGACCTGTGCATCTTGTCAAGAGCACAGGTTTTGCACAGGAGCTGCTAACTGGAATGGCTTAGAAAGCCTTTCCATTGTCTGTGTCTTTGGGGCCCCCTAGTGGCTGGAAGGCCGCAACCCAAGACTCTCGAGCCATGATGTTCCTTCTGCAGGGTGTTTTAGCACTTTGGCATCAACTTCCTAGGTGACAGAAGTCTTCCTGGAACTTTCTAAAGCAGGGGACCAACCAGTTTGTCTGTGGAGAAGCTCCATGCACCCCAACTGAGCTCAGGTCCTGCATAGATTTTTGTGGGAAGCAGCTTCTAAGGATTAGGTCATTTATTGTCCTTGTGTTTCTAGGTCAGCAGTGTACCATTGACATTGATGAGTGTGTCTCCAAGCCCTGCATGAACCATGGTCTCTGCCACAACACCCCAGGTAGCTACATGTGTGAGTGCCCACCAGGCTTCAGTGGTATGGACTGTGAGGAGGACATCGATGACTGCCTTGCCAGTGAGTATGCCAGTCAGCTCCTAAGCCCCCTCAGGAGAGGAAAGCACACAGGGAGCAGAAGAGAGCTCAGTGGAGGCTGCTGCCTCTCATGCCTGGCATTGGCCATACTGGTCATTTATCCAGCATATTTAATAATAGTGTTTTAATTCTTCCCTTTGAAGCTAGTGTCCTTGGGAGTTGAGGCAGTGGGATATATTTTAAGCATTCCCTTTAATTTGTAAACATTGAAAATGTGAGGACAGTGCTTTGATAGTGCTTTTTTTAAAAAACAGATTTATTGAGGTATAATTACATTAAATGGCAAATATTATCAGTGTGCAATTTGGCACATTTTGACATATGGCAACTGAAACTATCACCCAAAATAATAAACATATTTATCACCCTAAAAGTATCTCCATTCCACTGCAGTTTAATTTTCTCTCTCTTTCTTGCCCGTGGAGCCATAGATTTACCTTCTGTCACTATAGATTATTAGTTGGCAGTGTGTGTCTTTTTATATAATTGCAATCAGATAAGCATACATTTTTTGGTGGGGAGAGGTTCTGACCTATTTTAATGAACATAGATCCATCCATGTTGTTTATATCAATAGTTCATTCTAGTTTATTGTTGTACAGTATTTCATTGTATGGACATAGTAAAGTTCATTGGTTGATGGCCATTTGGGTGTTTTCCCATTTGGGGATATTATGAATGAAGTTGCTATGAATGAGTCTTTGTGTAGACATATGGTTTTATTTCTCTTGAGTAAATACCTAGGATTACAATTGGTGAGTCATGTGGTAAGTGTATTTTCACTTTTTAAGAAATTGCCAAAACATTTTCCAGGGTAGTTGCACTATTTACTTTCTCACCAGAATTGTATGAAAGTTCTGTTTGAACCGTATGCTCACAAACACTTGATGCTATCAGTCATTTTAAATTTAGCTCTTCTAGTGGGTGTGTAGTGGTGTATCATTGTGATTTTAATTTGTGTTATTCTCTTTGCTAAGGTGTTAAGCATCGTTTCATGTGCTCTTTGCCTGTCTGCACGTCTTTGCTGGTGAAATGTCTGTTTACATCTTTGAACTCAAAAAGACAACCCATTTGAAATAATTGGGTTGTCTTCTTGAAT
This sequence comes from Alouatta caraya, assembly GCA_963575295.1. Lineage (NCBI taxonomy): Eukaryota > Metazoa > Chordata > Mammalia > Primates > Atelidae > Alouatta > Alouatta caraya. Next base: position 54,944 of record CAUYUD010125122.1, on the reverse strand, counting down.
TCAAAGAGTTTTATATATTTCTAGATAAGAATTCTTTGACAGGTGTTTGTTTCCCAACTATTTCCTCCCAAATTATAGCTTCTCTTTTGATTTTCTTTTGAAGAGGAAGATGTTAACACTGATGAAATTCAGTGTACTCCTGTTTTTCCTTTCTAGTTCATACTTCATGTCTTGTTTAACAAATCTTCGCCTAATCCAAGCTCAAGGTTTATCTACTGTGATTTCTTCTAAAAGTTGTATAATTTTAAATATTTTATTTTAGTCTGTGATCTATTTTGAGTTAATTTTTTCATGTTGTGTGACTTAAAAGTCAAATTTAGTTGTTTTTTTTCCCCTAACTATACTAAACTAACTTCTTATTAGTTGTAGGTTCCTAGGTTATCCTCTAGATTAGTTTAGATTGCTAGGATTTTCTGTAGATACAATCATGCTGTCTATAAATAAAGATAACCTTTATGCCTTTAATTTCTTTTCAACCCTGTATGCCTTTTATTTATTTCAGTATTACTGTAGTAAGATCTTCAATAAATGCCAAATAGAAGTGGTGAGAGAAGCCAGTCTTGTTTTTGATCCTAGGGGAAAAGCATGTAGTCTTTTACCGCTAAGTAAGATGTTACCTGTAGGTTTTCATAAAGGCCCTTTATCAAATTGAGAGACCTTGTACTTCTGGTTTAAGAGGTTTTTTTGTCTTTTTGTAATGAATGAATGAATGTTGTTGTTGTTGTTGTTTCGTATGTAGTTGATTTATCTACATCTGTTGAGATGGTGATATTATTGTTTGGTCTTGTAAGTAAATTATCATTAACTTTATTATTTAACATTTTGCAAATGTTAAACTAATCTTAAATTTATGGGATATATTCCACTTAGTCATTATGCATTATTCCTTTTACGTGTCATTGGATTTGATTTGCCGAAATTTTGTTAAGAATTTGTATGTCTGTGTTCAGGAAGGATAATGTTCCCCAGGTTTCTTGTACTGCCGTTGTCTGGTTGTGATGGGAGGGCGATGCTGTCCTCGTAGAACATATCAACAAGTGTTTCTTTCTATTTTCTGGAAGAATTTTTGTAGAACTGGTGTGTTTTCTTCCAAATATCTGATACGGAACCTTCTTTCTGGGAAAGTTTTTAACTACGAGTTTGGTTTTCCTAATACATACAGTGTCATATGGGGCTATTTGTTTTTAATTCAGCTTTGGTAATATCTGTGTTTCAAAGAATTATTCTAATTCATCTGTTTTGTCAAATTTGCTAACATAACATCCATTTGTTTTATAACATTCCTTTATCGTGCTTTAATATCTATAAGATCTGTGATGGTTTCCTTCTTTTCTTTCTACTATTGGTAATTTGTCTCTTCTTTCTTTGAAGGGAAAGAATGTCTGTTTTGAAAAAAAAGATTTTTTTCGTAGAGTGTTCTATAAATGTTATTAGTTCAAATTGGATAATAGTGTTATTCAGGTCCTTTATGTCCTCCATGCCTTTCTGTCTACTTATTATTCATGGAGGGATATTGAAATCTTCTGCAATCATTGTATATTTGTCTGTTTCTCTAGTAATTGTGTTAGTTTTGGCTTAATGAATTTTGAAACTCTAATCTTAAGTTCATGAACATTTAGGGTTCTTATGTCCTTTTGAATAATTGACCCTTTTATCATTTTGAAATGGCCCTTTTTAAACTCTTGTCGTATTTCTCTCTTTGAAGTCTACTTTGCCTGATATTGATATTGCTACTCTAGCTTTATTTTATCATTAGAGTGTGTTTTTAAAAATCCTTTTACTTCTGGCCTGTTTCTCTAAAATGGGTTTCTTTATTGGTTCTTGTCTTTTTTCTCCAATATGACAATAATATTTTTTTAATTCAGGTATTTAGACTGTTTAATGTAGTTTTTTATATGGCTGGTTTCAAACTATGCCATCTTGCTCTTTGCTTTGTCTTTGTTCTTTCTGTTTATTGTTTCCATTTTTCTCTTTTTCTGACATCTTTTGAAATAATTGAGTATTTTTTATATGTTATTTGTTCACTACCACATTAGCTGTATGTTTTTTAGTAGTTATTGTAGGGATTACTGTGTGCAGCTTTAACTTATTATAATGTACACTCAGTCATACCGCTTCATGTAGAAGAGAAGAGCTGTACCCACCCATTTACATTCCTCCTGGCCTCGCTTCTGTTGTTGTTATAAAATGTATATATCATTAAACCCTCCAAATATCATGATTGAACTTTAAAAGTTCAATTATTTTTTTCAAGAAATTTGAAAAATAATTTAAAAGTCTTTAAGTTACCCACATATTTTCAATTCTTGTTGGTTTTCATTCTTTTATGTGGATTTGTGTTTCCATCAGGTATCATTTTCCTCCTGTCTGAAAAAATTCCTCAAATATTTTGTGTAGTCTTTGTCTCCTGGTGATGAAGTCTTTCTGATTCTGTGTGTCAGAAACGTTTTTATTTGGCTATAATTTTCAAAGATAGTTTCACAGGAAAGAGAATTCTAAATTGACTTTCTCCTTCTGCGCTTTAAAGCTATCCTATTGTCTTCTACCTTGCATTATTCTGAGGAGAAATCTGCTGTTATTCAACAATTCTTTTATTTGTTCCTTCTTGTGTAATTATCTCTCCTGTGGCTGCTTTTAAGATATTCTCTTGGCCGGACATGGTGGCTCATGCTTGTAATCCCAGCACTTTGGGAGGCTGAGGTGGGCAGATTATAAGGTCAGGAGTTCGAGACCAGTCTGGTCAATATGGAGAAAGCCTGTCTCTACTAAAAATACAAAAATTAGCTGGATGTGGTGGTGGGCACCTGTAATCCCAGCTACTCAGGAGGCTGAGGCAGGAGAATCGCTTGAACCCAGGAGCAGAGGTTGCAGTGAGCTGAGATGGCACCACTGCACTCCAGCCTGGTTGACAGAGTGAAACTGAAAAAAAAAAAAAAAAATTCTCTTTGTGTAGTTTGCAAGAAAAGAAAAAAAAGATACTCTCTTTCCACTGATTTTTAACAACTTGAATATAATTTTACATGTAAGCCCTGTTTTTGCAATTATAAGTTCCTTAAGAGCCATGGCTACATCTTCTTTTTCTTGTTCTGATTTGTATGCCCTAATTGTAGAGTACCATGGCATGATTGTAGCTTAAAATTTGTTGGTTTATTCCTATGAAGTGTTCCAAGATCAAGCTATGTGATATTTCCATTTTTATTTAAACTTTGTTTCATAAGACTTCTTAAATCTAAAAGAGAGAAAGAGAAAGCGGAGACAGAAGTGAAACGGAGAGAGAGGATTAATTTATATAGTTAGTATGCCTGGAAAAACATGGATATATGTATTTTGTCCTCCTCCACATACTCCACCATCACATATACCTTTTGAAAGTATTGATTTATATTCTGTGTATCGTGACACATGTTTGATTTGCAAATGTGCAAGGGACCAATGCAAGTTTTATGACTATTGATTTTACAAAACTGTTAGTAGTGATATAGGTGAATTTTATTCCAATTAACAAACAGGTTAAAAATTTCAAGCAAGTAGTATTGAATTCATTTTCGTAAATGGGAGAGTTGGCAAAATGTAATGAAAAGGTCAGAATTATGCTGCCCTCAGTGACTTAGTTCAGATCATTCACTTTTATGAATCTAAGATTAAACTGATGCTACTGTTCAGAGCTCTAATTCTTGTGTAATGGCTTAGATCCTTGCCAGAATGGAGGTTCCTGTGTGGATGGAGTGAATACCTTCTCCTGCCTCTGCCTTCCGGGTTTCACTGAGGATAAGTGCCAGACAGACGTGAATGAGTGTCTGAATAAACCCTGTAAGAATGGAGGGACCTGCTCTGACTACGTCAACAGTTATACTTGCAAGTGCCAGGCAGGATTTGATGGAGTCCACTGTGAGAACAACATCGATGAGTGCACTGACAGGTGAGCAACCAATCACTCGGGCATCAGCATCTTATGAGAGAAAGGGAGAAAGGGGAGGAAACTTCAGAGCGTAGTGCTAGAATTGTGGAGCAGGATGGATCCCAGTCCACATTCCCAGTCCACAGGGCAATGTCCTGTTGCCCAGTTCCTGATTCCTGATAAACCTGTGTAATAGTTAGAAAGTCAAAGATGAGAAGTTGAAAAGTTTATAAGGATGGTTTATTGTTTGTTTCTTGCTTAGGGAACAGAAAGAGCTATAATTCTGTTCTGTTCTTCCCTTGGTTCTCATTCATTTCAGAAATCCAAAAATTCCAGTTTCTCTGCAGAGATTGGAATTGTTACCACTCTTTAAGTAATTTCTGGGAGGTTTGTTTCATTTCTTTTTATAATATGAACATGTTTGTTCTGTTTTTCTTGTATAAATATTCTATAGTGAAGAGCAGTTTTCTTATAAATTAAATTGACTTAGAGGTAAAATGAAATGTGTTACATGAGAAAACCACGGGAGAACTGGGTAAAACCTAGAAAACTTCACTTTCTCCAGGTATTTATAATAAGCTCAACCTTTTAAATACTTCTGAGCCTTTGGTTATGGAAAGGAATTGGGCACCTGAGAGCTTCTGGCAGCCAATCTAGCTTGTAAGAAAGTTTATGGGATATGGGGTACTCAGGGGTATTTGCCTCTGTAACATCTTAGATTCCAGAAGTCTTATTTTCGGGTAGCAAGTCACAGAAACCAGATACATAGCTGATGTTGCTCTCCCTGTTTGCTTCTTAGCTCCTGTTTCAATGGTGGCACATGTGTTGATGGGGTTAACTCCTTCTCTTGCTTGTGCCCTGTGGGTTTCACTGGACCCTTCTGCCTCCATGAGATCAATGAATGCAGCTCTCATCCATGCCTGAATGAGGGAACATGTGTTGATGGCCTGGGTACCTACCACTGCACCTGCTCCTTGGGCTACACTGGAAAAAACTGTCAGGTAATTAACTTCTTTCCCATTCACTCAGCTCCTCTAGAGCAGCTGAATATTAAACCTATTCACTTTTTCGTCTGAATAAGCTCTTTTAAGTGAGAAAATTGTGGATCTCAGGGATGTCCCTGAGATAAATCTAGCTGCTTAATAACTTGTAGATTGCAAAATGATGACACTAGCAATGTGATATGGATTCACAAACATAAGATCTTTAAAAGGGGCAACCAGGAACTGCAGAAAAATACAGGTGGGAAATAAACATGGTTTTGTTTTGTTTTCTTTACATTGGAAGCACCGAAAGACCTGAAGAAAATAGAGAATAATCAAAATTACCTTTTCAAGGTCAGATGCAACATCTAAGAGAGTAATAATGATAATTATGTCTTGCAATGTTAACATTCTCAAAACCAAACAATTTACATATGTTTTAAGTTCAAATATGTAATACACATTTCCATACAATTTTAGGTTGGAAAGAGCCCTTATAGGCAACTAATCTACATGGAAGGCAAAACTGAGCCCCAGAAGGGCAAAGTAACTTTTCCAGACAGCACTGTGTTTAATTTTATATTATTCTACCTCTTTAATAGTGACAGAATAATAACTCCAAGGAACATAGGAGCAAATGGCCAAATTTAATTTGACTTACAGAGTGCACTTAAGTAAGGCTTTGGCTCTGTATTACACATGCAAGCACCCACCTTCGCAAAATTAAGCAGCTTGTTGCTGATTCCATGGATCACAAGATCATCTTTTGTTGGGCTCCTATCTGTTCTCACAGTGTAAATTGGAAGTGCTGGTGAAATTTGAATTGTGAATTTGGCCTTCCTCTCCTCAAAGGGCCAAGCTACTCCATGTGTGAATTAAGATGAAAGGGGCTAGTCCTACCGCACTCTTTGCCTCACATTTTTCATGAGCCTGATTGTCTTCCTTAGAAATAAGCTCTTAAAGGTTTTTGTTTTATTAACAGGCATTAAGTCCTTTTACCCATATTCACCACGGATAGATCTGGTCAAGACCCATGTGGATTTCTCACACAGGATTAGCACAGAAAGTATGAACCTGTCTGACACCTTTAATTCTTTCTTTCTAGCACTACAGGGTGGCCATCCATGTAGGCAGATCATATCTAGAGCATTGCGAATAGCTTAACCTGTTGGGTTTCCCCAAATTCTTAAACTTTTGTGTTAAGAACTTTAGAAGACCTAAGAGGAATTAGACTACAGCAGACCCTCAAATCACTTTGTTTCATTCAGTGTCATTGTGTTGTAACATTGAGTGGGGAAAAATCTGTCTTTGGCTAGAGCTGCTGTCTTTGTGGAGTTTGCATGTTCTCCCCATGACTGCATGGATTTTCTCCAGGGTCTTCAGTTTCCTCCCACAACCCAAAGCTGTGCATGTTGGGTGAAGTGGGCATGTCTGCACTGTCCCAGTCTGCCAGAATAGGCTCTGGCCACTCATGAACCTGAACTGGAATAAGTGGGTTAGAAAATGAATGAATATACCAATTACTGTAAAACTAAAATTCATAATGCCTGTAATACTCATACGAGTGCACAACAATAAACAAGGTGGGACAAAAGCACCCAGCAAACCTGTTATATTGGTTAGTGTTTTCTGAACTGCGTGGTGGGTAAGAGGTGCTGACAATTTTGCTTTGTAAACATTTATTCCTTGATTTGACCTGCCACCACTAGGACTACCATTACGGATTCACCAAAAATTGGATAAATAATTATCTTGTTTTTATTAATCTTTCTTAAATGTATAGTTTGTTTATTTCAATGTTTAATATTAGAAGTAGGTGTTAATTTGAAGTTTAATGATTTTTTTGACCAGAAATAAGTATAGGAACTTAACTCTTGTTTATATCAATTATACTGTGGTAAAACTGGTTTCGTTATATATCGTTGTGCTTAAAGTCACAGTTTCCAAAAACCCAATAATGACATTTAGTGAAGACTTATGGTACCTAAAAATGGTTAGGTGTGCCTCCGAACACTGAATCTAGTTTAAGTGCTCCTTTGCTAGATGAAGGCTCTCTTTTCTTTCTAATTAGTGTGCTTTTCTTTGATTTCTTGTAACACAATGCAGCTTCTTTTCTTCATTTCTAGTATTTGAATTTTGATGTCTGTACACCCCTCCTCTGTTTCAGACCCTGGTGAACCTCTGCAGTCAGTCTCCATGTAAAAACAAAGGTACTTGTGTTCAGGAAAAAGCAGAGTCCCGGTGCCTGTGTCCATCTGGATGGGCTGGTGCTTATTGTGATGTGCCCAATGTCTCTTGTGACATAGCGGCCTCCAGCAGAGGTAAGCTTTGCTCCCTTGGGCTCAGGTCATTCACTGAAATATTGACTGACCAGTGGCATTTAGAGCAGGTATCATTTTTGTGGGATAGGAGAGAAGAGCAGATAGTAGGGGGTTAACAGTGCTCTGGGGAAAGGACTCAAGACAGAAGGTGTAAGGGTAGAGGAACAGGTTCCGAGATTCTGAGAAGAAACGTATTTGAGATGGAACTAGGGCATATTCCACTTCGAGGGTTTATTTATTTTTAATATGCATTTGGTGCTGAGGGTGTGAAGAAATAGATAAGAATAAGATTTGATGTGTCTATCAATTTAGATTTATTTGCTCATTGGTTGGTCTGAACCCCGTATGTATCATGTGTTCTATGACATTTCTTCCTCACTGGGTTTCTCAGGTGTGCCTGTTGAACACTTGTGCCAGCACTCAGGTGTCTGCATCAATGCTGGCAACACACATTACTGTCAGTGTCCCCTGGGCTATACCGGAAGCTACTGCGAGGAGCAGCTCAATGAGTGTGCATCCAACCCCTGCCATCACGGGGCAACGTGCAGTGACTTCATTGGTGGATACAGATGTGAGGTGAGGACACTGAGCAGGCAGAGGTCATGGACCTCCCCGGAGATTGTACAACTGTCTTGAGCCTAGTATATTGAATTAGCTGCTTGCATCTTATATTTATAGTTTATAGATGTTTTCAGTCCCCATCATAGTGTTTACCACTGTTTCTTTCAGCCTCTCTATGCCATAAGTTAACATGGCCCTAGTAAGATATTTTTATAGGCGTCTGGAACCATCCCAGCTCCTTACGGTTGCTTTTAGGATTTAGAGCCAACAGTCACTACCAGAGTGAATTCTATAGGCCCACCCAACATAGCAGTCTACAATTCCCTGAATAGCCGCTGAGACAGGAAAAACTGCTTTGTGGAATGTCCCTGTGGCCCCTGTCACCTTTGCCTGTAATTATTAATCAGTCAACTTGCAATTCTCTCTCAAAAAAAATGTTGCTCATCCTGTTCCCCATAGCATCACGCTAAATGTTACATGTATATATTTGAGGAAGTATGTGTCATCAAGGGACATGTCACTGTTTTAATGTCTGGGCTGACATGACCCCAATAAACCTTGGGGCCATGCAGACCCCAGGCTAATGCTGGCCTTTGGAGCTCTGTGACTCAGAGATTCCTGCCACTGGCTGCTGAGTAACATCACCTAGACTCCTTCTTCTGATCCTTCTTTTGCAGAGTTGACTTGCTGTCTTCCCCTTACCCACCTACCCCTCACCTAGACTCCTTCTTCTGATCCTTCTTTCCCAGAGTTGACTTGTTGTCTTCCCCTTACCCACCTGCCGCTCTGGAAGGTCTCCTGCTATAAGGAACTTCTCCCACGTGCAAACCTGTCAAAGCATTGTCCAAATAAAGCTACCTCCCAGCCATATCTTTTTAGCCCCGAAATCCCTCCAACCCCTACATCCACCACAGCTAGCCAGCCTGTTCTACCTCCCTCTACCCTACCCCATCTCAACCACTTTCTCATACATACATACCGTTTCCTAAACCTGGAGATCAATAAATGCATGTGTATATTACCATCCACATATGCCTTTTGACTGAGTCATAGGGTCCTCATCACATACAGAGGACTGTGTATTTTAAAGATGAGGAAACCTGTACACAGGAGGAACGAAAGTTTTGCACACAAGTCAAATCTGAAATATCCTTCAGAGTATTCAGTCCCTGCCCTCCCTTTAACGCACCTTTTTCAACTGGAAGAGGACTAAATAAATGCCAGTAAGCTGCAGGTTGTCTGTGTCTGCATGGAAGCATTAGCAGAGAGTGTAATGGTTCCGGAGAAACACGCAAAAGCTAAGCGGGGAGGTGGGAGAGAGTCACAGAAATGTTCCAGATCTGACTTGCTCTCATGGTCTGTTGCCAGTAATGTTCCAATATTTCTTGCCCTTTTTGCTTCTTCGTGGCAGTGCGTCCCGGGCTACCAGGGTGTCAACTGTGAGTATGAAGTGGATGAGTGCCAGAATCAGCCCTGCCAGAACGGAGGCACCTGTATTGACCTTGTGAACCACTTCAAGTGCTCCTGCCCACCAGGCAGTCGGGGTATGAAATCATCCTTATCCATTTTCCATCCAGGGCATTGTCTAAGTTATACATCCATTCTTAGTGGTCAGGGGACTTTATAAAATTAAATATATTAAGACTAGCTTCATTCCAAGCATTTAGTTCTGCATCCCAGTAATTCAAGCCATTTTATTCTTTCATCTCTTGCTAGCTCTGATGTTGTGATTCATGTTCTCAGTTTCATCTTGTTGTTTGGCATCTTATATTCCATGAAACACAGAATATGGAACTGATAGAACATTATAACAAAATTGGCCTGGTCAGTAAGATTTCTTGTTGCTTCAAGGAAAAGCAACTAATGGCCTCTAAAATAAACAATTTACATTTACCTGCTTTTGTATTTTTAAAATGAGCCAATTCCTACCTCTATAAGGTGGGGGAATGAATGAAATGAAAATATCTGCCTATTTTCATAACACCAAGTGAGGATACTGATGGTATAAGATTCTGCTTTAGGAATTGCAGTAAGGCCTGATGAGAGATGCAACCCTGGGCTGTGAGTGATGGGGCCATCATTCACTGTGGGCATTACCGCTGATTTTGAACTAAGTGGTAGGGCCATCATTCTGCTGTGAACATTGACACTGCTTTTGAACCATCCCTTGGAAAGAGCTTAGAGTATTGTTTGTTAGAAGCGACGTAGTTGTGCTGGGGCCTACTCTGAGAAACCTGTGAAAATGTAAAAGGCTATCCACACTGGTGAGAAACTCATTCTTGTTAGTGTCAAAGAGAATAGAATGCCAGAAAAATGTAAATATTTGTATTGCCTTAGAGCTTTGTGTCAATAAATTTGGATAATGTGCCTTCCCAGATAACAGAGTTTGATTAAATTAAAATAGGAGAGTACCCTACTAGTAGGCTGGTTATTGAGGAATGAGGTTAATGGGAAGAAGAAAACTAAGGAGAAACGGTCTTGAAGTATTTGAAGAATTGTAATGCTAAAAGGAGACTTGTTCTTTATTCTAGAAATCAATGGTTGAGTAAAAATTAATTCCAATTCATTACTAATTTGTTCCTTTGAACAATTATACTGGTTAGGACAAGCTCCAGTTCTGGTGATAGCTATTATCATAGTTCATTTATGTTGCTATAAAAGAATACATGAGGCTAAGTAATTTGTCTTTCAAGAGAGGTATGTTTAGCTGTACAGAAAGCATGGTGCCAGCATCTGCCTCTGGTGTGAGCTTCAGGCTGTTTCCGCTCATGGTGAAAAGTGAAGAGGAGCCAGTGTGCAGAGATCACATGGCAAGAGATGAAGCAAGTGAGAGGGGAGGAGATCCCAGGCTCTTTTTAACAACCAGCTCTCATGGGAACTAACAGAGTGAGAATATTCTCATTGTCTCAAGGACACACCTTGAGACATTCATGAGGGATCTGCTCCAGTGACCCAAACAGGTCTCATTAGGCCCCACCTCCAACATTGTAGATCAGATTTTAGCGTGTGCTTCAGTGGAGTCAAACTCCAAGATATAGCAGCTAATTAAACCTCAAATCTCAGAGCTTAATATAACAATGACTTTGTCATTCAAAGTTGAATATGTGTTGAGCTACCTTTCTCTGTGTTTTAGATATGAAGGGGTCATACAGCAGCTTTCACTAGCTCAGTCTGGAAGCAACACACATCACTGTCCCTCACAGTATATTGACCGGGATTATTAAATGGTCTCCCTGACTTCAAGGGAGGCTATGAAATATGGAAGAGTACATGGGTATTCATCAAACTCTAAAATCACTGCTATACCATGAACTTTTTATTGATTAGACATGTTCAGTCTCAGAATGGATCATTTCAGAAGGAAAGAAAATTTTTGTCGCTTCTAACCATGTGTTGAAGATGGCTTAGAATACTCATTTCGGTATCATCATTGACCATGTTTTTCTTTCAGCACTTTGAGTGTGTCATCCCACTGCTTTCTGATAGCATGGATTTTAGTGAGAAATCACATGGTAATCCTATTGAGGCTCCCTTATATGTGATACATTGCTTCTCTCTTGATGACATCAAGATTCTTTCTTTAATAGTTTTATGATGTGTGTAGGTATGAATTTCTTTGAGTTTATCCTACTTACAGTTCCTTGGATTATTATACTATGTGTGCTGGTTTAGGTATATAAAACAGTACTTTTTTATCCTGACTTAACTTCTCTGGCCATTGGTAAACACTTCAGGAAACTCTGAAGTCCTGTAACCCTATTATGAGAGTTATCACAATGTGTGTTTTGGTCACCATATTCGTAAGCCTTGGATCTTTGCCTAGGTGTCCCTCCAGTTCCCCAGGTCAAGGGCTAACTAACAGTTCTGCCTATTCCTTCTACTTTGCTTCAGTCTGAGGTTGAGTTCTCTCTCACTTGATAGGTCTATTACTGGTGGTTCCATTCTGATGGGGAAATATACATTTATGCTCATTTTACTAGCAGTCCCTAAATATCAAATATTGTTTGAGACAGGGAGCATATATGGGATTCTGTTTGTTTTTATTTTTTTGTTTTCAATTTACTCTATGTATAAGGTAAGGTATGCATATATACATATGAACAAAAAATGTGTTTATACATAGAAAAGTATACAGTGAAAATACTTCTTATTCCCATCTCTTCCTCAGCACAAATTTTCCCTCTCCCACAAACATGTAATCACCACTTTTAGTTGTTTGTGTATCTTTGTAGAGTTTTTTTAAAAGTGCATCCTTCAGAATTTATGTAGAGAGAAGCCAAATACAAAGACATTTTATTTCCTTTACTTTTTACTCTGAAGATAGAATATTAGACATTTTTTGCACTTGATTTTTTTAGCTTAATTGGAGATATTTTCATATCAAAATATAGAACTTCCTCGATATTTTTTATAGCTACAGAATTCTCTGTACAGACATGCCGTATTTTGCTTAACCAGTGCTGTCATAATATTTCAGTTATCTTGCAGGCGTATACGTGTATTGGTAAAATAAATTTTCAGAAACAATTGCTGGATTGGATAATATATGCATTTATCATTTTAATCAGTAATTGCAATGTATCAGCATACTGGCTTCTTAAGGTGGAAAAATATCTTTTCATTTAAGAATCATTTTATTTTCCTTTTGCTGCAGTTTCTCTGTTCATGTATATGTCTTTTTTTTTCCCCGTTAAGTTGTTGGTACGATGTTTTGTGGAAACTGGCTGTCAATGATATAAAACACAAATATTTCCCCAGTATATTGTTTTTATCTTTTGATTTTCTTTATAGTGATTTTTAGTGCACACTTTTACTTTTTTAATCAAGTTGAATTTATCATTTTTAAAATGGCTTCTGTATTTTGAGTTGTGGTTAGCAACGTCTTATACACTTGAAGGTTGTAAAGAAATTCTCTTATATTTTCCTCAAGTACTTTTTCCATATGGCTACTCATTTGTTAATATACATTTATTGAATTTTTTTTTTTTTTTTGAAATGGAATCTCACTCTGTCGGCCAGACTGGAGTGCAGTAGCATGATCTCAGGTCACTGTAACCTCGGCCGCCTGGGTTCAAGCAATTCTCCTGCCTCAGCCTCCCCAGTAGCTAGGACTACAGGTGCCTGCCACCATGCTCAACTAATTTTTGTATTTTTAGTAGAGATAGGGTTTTACCATCTTGGCCAGGCTGGTCTTGAACTCCTGACCTCGTGATCCACCTGCCTCAGCCTCCCAAAGTGCTGGGATTACAGGTGTGAGCCACTGCACCTGCCCTGAATATTTTGTTTTTTATGTAATAATTTGAGATGGCACCTTTGCCAAATTCTAAATTCCCATGTGTATTTTTGATGTTCTTCTGGACTTTCTTTTTTGCTCTTTTATTCTATTAATTCACCAATAACATTGTTTCAGTTATTAAGGATCTTCTTCATAGCATTCCTGGTTATGGTTACAGTTTATTTTTCACATAATTTTATAATCAGTTTGTCTGTTAATAAATTCCTATTGGTAATTTTTATCGGGGTCTCATTAAATTTATGAATCAGTATAGAGAAAACGGACAACTTTATAATGAGGAGTCTTGCTAACCAAATCCTGGTGTGTCTTTCCACTTATTCACGTCTCTTTTGTGTCTGTTAGGATAGTATTAAAGTCGTCTTCATCTAGGTGTAATGCATTTCTTGTTAAGATTATTCCTAGGTATTTTATCTTTGGTAATTTGGTAGTTGCTATTGAAAATTGAGCCTTATTTTACATTTTAAAAAAATCTTGTGTTTGTTAGTGTATGTTACAATGCAAGTGGCAAGAATACAGAACTCTTTTCTTTTGTACTTTTTTTTTTTTTTTAATTTTTGAGACAGAGTTTCAGCCTCCCAAAGTGCTGGAATTACAGGCGTGAACCACTGCACCCTGCCTCTCTGTACCTTTTTGAATTAATCATAGAATATTTTCTAGAACAGGTATTGATTTCTTTTGTCTAAGACACTATATGCAGATACTCATACTAGATGGCTCATTTACATTTATAGTACATTAAATGAGTCCTATTTTAAACGGAATAACTTTTGAACTCTCAGCAGGAATTTTATCTCTATTTTTGTTAAATAAAAAGCATTAGTGCGCTTACATACTATTACAGGAAAAAGCCAGTGATTATAAAACTTACAAATGTGTATCATTCAAAATTCAACTCCAATTCTTACCAATATTTTTACATAATCTATGTATAGTCATGGGTCACTTAACAGTGGAGATATATTCTGAGAAATATGTCCTTAGGCAATTTCACTGTTGTATAATCATCATAGAGTGTAATTATACAAACCTAGAGAGTTCGGCTTACTAACCTAGGCTCCAAACCTGCACCTTGTTTTACTGAACTGAATACTGTAGGCAATTATAACACAATGGTAAGTCCTTATGTATCTGAACATGTTTAAGAGGTACAGTAGAAAATTTAAAAGATACAGTAAAAATGCAATATGAAAGATAAAAAAATAGTACACCTGTATAGGGCATTTACCATGAAAGGAGCTTGCAGGACTGGAACTGGCTCTGGGTAAGTCAGTGAGTGGTAAATGAATGTGAAGGCTAGAACATTACTGTACACTACTGTAGACTTTGTAAATACTGTACACCTAAGCTGCACTGAATTTATTTAAAAAGTAATTGTGCTGTGACATTACAAGGCTGGGTGTTACTAGGCAACAGGAATGTATCAGCTTCAGCTTCATTATGGCACCTCTGTTGTATATGCTGCCTGTATTGACTAACATGTCATTATGCGGTTGCATGACTGCATTTATTATGTTCTTTTTTTGAACTGTTTTTATAATTTGGATTATACTTTGGAAAAATTACTGAGTTTCTGTTGAGCTCCAGTTTCCTTGTCTTTGAGATGGGACAAATAATAGAACCTACACCTTTGGGTGCTACTTCACTGGATCGTGGAGCCCTAGTATGTTCTTTACTTGTACAACTCACCAGAAGGATGACAGCTGTCATGAAAAAGACTGTGCTTTCCCTGCCCAACTACAAAGTCCCGCTACCGATTGAGGAGTATACTCTGATTCATTGTGAAAATGTCAGCAAGGGTGGTTATCCTTTGCTGGAAAGCAGGTTCAAAGGCTTTTCATAATTCTGTACCTCTTCTCTTTCCTCCAGGCCTACTCTGTGAAGAGAACATTGATGACTGTGCCGGGGGTCCCCATTGCCTTAATGGTGGTCAGTGTGTGGATAGGATCGGAGGCTACAGTTGTCGCTGCTTGCCTGGCTTTGCTGGGGAACGTTGTGAGGGAGACATCAACGAGTGCCTTTCCAACCCCTGCAGCTCTGAGGGCAGCCTGGACTGTATCCAGCTCACCAATGACTACCTGTGTGTTTGTCGTAGTGCCTTCACTGGTGAGAAGCTCTCTAGCCTCCTGGCACTCTGCCTTGGCGGATGGTTTTAGTGAGCAAATTGGGCCCTGTGACTTGTCCCAGACCCGAGTGAAACTTTTCTTATATAAGAAAATCAACAGCAGCTTAATTTTTAAAAGCCAGTGTTTTCCTACTCTGTACTTCATAGAGGTTATAATCAGTGTCTATCTTTAATTTTTCCTTAGGGATTCTTTTTTTGTGCATTGATTATAAAATGCTACAGCAGGAATACTTTTAAAAATGTATATTGAAAGTAGTGAACAAAATAACGTTTTTTAATTGTGGCAAGACATCCAAAACCTAAAATTTACCATCTGAATTATTTTTAAATATACAGTTTAGTGGCATTTAGCACACTGACATTGTTGTTCTACCATCACCAGCATTCATTCACAGAACTCTCTTCATCTGAAGAAAATGACATTTTGTGTTAAGGAACCTTACGTCTAACTCTGGTTTCTTCATCCTGCCTCCTTTGACATGTAATAGCTTGAATTACCAGGTAGTTCCTGACACCATGATCTTTCCACCCCTAAGACTCAGAGAAGCTTAGGACCCTGCTTAGATGCTTAAAGGGGGAGCAGGTCCAGATTCAAATGTGTTTAACCAAAGATCAGTTGATGCGGGTATGAAATGTAAAGTTGCAATGGTCACAAGTAACGCCCTGCCCAGTGAAGCCTTGATCATGTTCCTATTCTGTTCTCAAGCTTCTTTCTTTCATCACAGGTAACCCTGCCTCAGAATAGGGGTCTTATCACAAGAACTTACTAGTTACTTCTGGAGAGGGCAGCATGGGGACTTTTGGGAACTAAAATAGTTGTTTGCATCCAGATGTGGCAGGATACTCAGATTTGAAATTTATCATGCATTTCCTGGGGTCTGCAGTTATATTTCTTATATGGAGGGTGCGATCAGGTTCCTTGGGAGTCAGAAAATAGGCTGTAATTGTCTATTTACAAACAATTCAACAAGCTGAACCTGCTGCATCCTGAGCCCATCTCCAGCCATCTTTCCTTCCAGCTTTAAAGATACGCTGCCTTACAGTCTTGGAATTTTATGAAGAATGAGAGTGATTCTGCAGTATGAGAGTTCCCTAGGTACACTAACATCAAAAGAGAAATAATCCATTATGAACATCATAACTATTGAGGCAATATGGGACGGAATGAGTATGAACATCTATCTACAGCCTCGTATTGGCCAAACTGCACTTGGAAAACCAAAGAAGCAAAACTGGCTCCTGTTTGTTTCACTGGCTCTGTGGCTTTTTTCTCTGGGAACACTGACAAACATTTGCAAAGTAAGGGGGAAGCAGGAGAAGGAAGGAATGGAAACTGTTTTGAATTAGCATCCCATAGCCAGGAAGTCGTGCTTGTGCATTTTCCACATTGGTGAATTTTAAAAAAATCCCTTGAACACATTGAGCACAATTACTGTGGGAAGCTGAGGCAGAGATAAACAGCAAGGAACTGGTGGTCCGCCAAGCTGGGTCCATGTGGTGCTTGCTCTTGGTTAGCGGCAGCTGCTGTGATTTAAAGAGACAAACATTTATACCTCTTGCTGCTTGATCTGGTGGGCCAAAAGCATTACCATTTTTACTTCGTTTTTAAAGCTACCTCTTCTTTCCTAAGTGACCACAGGCCAGATGGGGCCTATCTCCTGCTGTTGGCCAGGAGTCCCAGCGGTGCCCTCGTCTCCTCCATGGTTCCAGTTGCTTCCTTCTTTATCTTGGAGCAGTGGCCCCCAGGGGCCTTGTTTTAGAACTATTCCTAGAGGAAATTAACTTTAGGAAAATTAAGCTGCGTTTTAAGGAATACCAGTTAGGTTACAGAAAGGCCACAAAGTGATTGAAATGAGGTATATCACAGATGAGAATTCTCCGTACTGCAAACCGCCATTTAAATACATTGGCCTGGTGTAGCCTCTCCTATGAAGTAGATGACGTTAACAAAATGCAGTGAATGGTTTTTTAACTGTTTCCTGAAACTTATGAAATCTAAAGTGACTTCAAAAAGCTGAAGTGTGATTTCTCGTTTTTTTTAGAGGATTTAAGTCACTTTTCTGCATCCTGTTGTGTGAGTTGGTGTTTATTATGTAGGCAAGACAGAGTAAGGGACTGGCCTGAGCCAGTGATGGGCCAGTCATGTTGAGATCCAGTGAGCGTTTCCTTCGTTTGCTCAGATGACCACAGGCGTAGAACTGAACTCTCACACCCTTGCTCCACCTATGGGTAGTTCCTATCCCAGCAAAGTTTGGTCAGTAACTTACAATGACTACTTCTGCCTTTTGAAACCTCTTTTTATTTTCCGAGGCCGGCACTGTGAAACTTTCATCGATGTGTGTCCCCAGATGCCCTGCCTAAATGGAGGGACTTGTGCTGTGGCCAGCAACATGCCTGATGGTTTCATTTGCCGTTGTCCCCCGGTAAGTGCCCTGTTGCTCATAAGGGGCATTCTCTCTTCCATACAATATCTGTGACAAAACTGAGATTAAACCTGTTTTTATCAAGCTTCGAAATGAGATTTCTCAATTTTAGCTCTTTCAGAAGAAAGTGCTTGGGTTTTTCCATTTAAAGCTGTTTATAAGCAACAAAACGAAACAAAAAACATGAACAAAATTAAAAAGAACTGTTTAGAAACTTCCGGAAACAGTGAGCTTCCCAGTCCATGACTGTGTCTTAAGAAAAACTAAGGGAAAACCACAGAAAGTGGTGGAATGCCCCCTTGATAATAGGGCTGATGTTTTTAGCCTCTTGGCGCCATGCTGGAGGTTAGTCTCACGGCCCAGGTTGGGCCAGAGTTGGTGGAGATGCTGCTCTGTTGACATTCTTTAGCAGGAACCATTTGGAAACAAGTTGTCTCTTAAACTAGAGGGAAGCTTAATTTTGGCTATTTGCTATACCCACTCTTTTATCACTGCCAGAAGCTGAAACCTCCCCAATACAAGAGACCCCTCTGCCTGGGGAGATACCAAAAGGAAACCTGACTAGTAACCTTGGCTTGGGCTGAGCAGGAAATACAGAAGGGAGTGAGATGTGGAGGTTTTCTAGAAACCCAACACTTCCAGTGTGACTGTTTCCTTACCAATGCCATCCTTATTTCCTCACTGATTTCCACAGGGATTTTCCGGGGCAAGATGCCAGAGCAGCTGTGGACAAGTGAAATGTAAGAAAGGGGAGCAGTGTGTGCACACCGCCTCTGGACCCCGCTGCTTCTGCCCCAACCCCCGGGACTGCGAGTCAGGCTGTGCCAGTAGCCCCTGCCAGCACGGGGGCAGTTGCCACCCTCAGCGCCAGCCTCCTTTTTACTCCTGCCAGTGCATCCCACCATTCTGGGGCAGCCTCTGTCAACTCTACACGGCGCCCCCCAGCACCCCTCCTGCCACCTGTCTGAGCCAATATTGTGCTGACAAAGCTCGGGATGGCGTCTGTGATGAGGCCTGCAACAGCCACGCCTGCCAGTGGGATGGGGGTGACTGTTCTCTCACCATGGAGAACCCCTGGGCCAACTGCTCCTCCCCGCTTCCCTGCTGGGATTATATCAACAACCAGTGTGATGAGCTGTGCAACACGGCCGAGTGCCTGTTTGACAACTTTGAATGCCAGAGGAACAGCAAGACATGCAAGTAAGGGCTTCACTTTCTCCAGAAGCTGAAGGGGACTGTCACTAACACACTTCAGTTTCTGGTTCTTGCTCCTAACCACTCCAGTGCTTCAGCCTAAGCTGCCTCTGCTTTTCAGATGGTGCCAGCCTTGTCCCATCGCACACTACCCTATGCTCTCCCTTGCTGACAAAGGGCCAGGAATGCTCATTGCATAATGACCCTCTCTCTCTGCCTATCTCTGCCTTCTCACCTGCTGCCTTCGTGACCTCCTGGGGGATATAACTTTTGGAAGTGGTGTTTCCCACTTCAGGCAGCCTCTCACATAACCTGCCTGCAGGATGGATGGAAAGGTCTGTATCTCTCTCTTCACCCCATTTCTTTCCCTAAGACTGTTATTCCCCACCCAGATTTATCTGGAAGCATGAATTAGATTAGGCCTGTGACCCCTCCTGGTCTTCACTGTTACAGTTATAGGTGGCTGTATGGTTTACATAGGAACTTTCCTATTAACTAGCCATTCCATCTAATTTAATCCCAGTTAATTCTCGACAGCAGCCCGTGAGGCATTGGTATTACTAACATTCCTTCATAGGTGAGAGAACATAGGCCCAAGGGTTAAAGAACTTGCCAAAGCAAGTTATTTCATTGACTCCTAATCTTTTGATTGAGCTGGCATGAAAAGTTGTACCAGTTAGTACAAATAGCAAGGGGAGGGAATGAGGAGAGGAGAGTATAGATGAAATAGTTTATACATCAAATCATTTAGGTTCTAATTCCTTTTGCAAATATTCAAAGAGTCCGTACAGGTAAGCTATGGTGTCCTATAAAGACATAACCACCCACTTTTACCTTCTATAGTTGGGATCCACTCTTGAAAGGGAAAGAAATGAGTCATGTTAATATGGTTTTCTATATGGCAACTCTCAACGGTTCAAAGCCATTTATCAAGTTTCTAGAGGCATCTTTCACTTCCTGAAGCCCACTGTTACCTTACTGGGGGCAGCAGATACAAAGTACAGAAAGCATGAACCAGGTTGACTTTTGTTCAGATACGCAGCTTTGTTTGAAAACCTGACTTAACAGGATTGTAAGCTGCCTGGGAGCCCCTCAGCTCCTGCCGCATACTGAGTAGTGTTGTTCTTCATTTAGAAGTACTCAACAAGGATGAGTGACATAGACTATATGTACTCTGTGATGTCAGGGATAGGAGATGCAAAGAAGGTTTTGTGGGGCGTTTGGGTCCTGATAGGAGCCACAGAAAAATGGGTAGGAAAATCCATAGTAGTTCCAAATGTAAAACCAAATAGAGCTCCAGTCTAATCTGAGCCCTTTTGCCTGTTCTCTGCTTCTCCTGACCTAGGTATGACAAATACTGTGCAGACCACTTCAAAGACAACCACTGTGACCAGGGGTGCAACAGTGAGGAGTGTGGCTGGGATGGGCTGGATTGCGCTGCGGACCAGCCTGAGAACCTGGCAGAGGGCACCCTGGTTATTGTGGTGTTGTTGCCACCTGAACAACTGCTCCAGGATGTTCGCAGCTTCTTGCGGGCACTGGGCACCCTGCTTCACACCAACCTGCGCATCAAGCGGGACCCCAAGGGGGAACCTATGGTGTACCCCTATTATGGTGAGAAGTCAGCTGCCATGAAGAAACAGAGGATGACACGCAGGTCCCTTCCTGGTGAACAAGAACAGGAGGTGGCTGGGTAGGTGTTTGGTTTCTGAACTTCAAGGCTAATTTCATGAAGCCAAGCACTTTGATATATAGCACAAGTCATAACTCAACCTATAGAAATGCAAAGAGCAGACCAATAGAATGGCCCACCACTAAGATAAACCCATTACCCCAGTACTTATGTTTAAGTCCAAAGATGTGCCTTGATCTTGGGGTCCTGAAAAGTGGGCTGGAGTACACAGGAGCAGGATGTCTGGAAGGCCTCCTCAGATGCCAGAATTTATAACCTTTTGCCAGACTTGCCTCAAGTCCCTTTATCAGTGACGTTCCTTTGTGCATTAATCACTGACTTATTGTCAAGGCTCTTCTTTAGAGTGTGTGTCTCTTTGACACAGGTAATGATCTTCAGTTCTCTGTCATTCACACCTCACTCTTTGCTGGTATATTCTCAAACTTTCAACCCTCTGGCTAGCTGAGATAACAATGCAAAGACAAAGGAAAATAAGGACTAAAAATGCACAGGAGTGTGTTTTAGAGTAGCGCTAAGTACCACTGAGTAGTCAGGAAAGAGTAGAAGACGACCACTGAAACCTTCAGCAGGAAAGCACTGGAGACCAGCTTCTCACTTTGTCATGCATTCTCTCAGCCAGAAGGCTTCAGTCAGCCAGACTAAGGAACGTGGGACATCGTCTATGTGGGAATTAGTGTTTAAGATCTCAAGGGACAGTATCTTAATTTCTGAGATATGTCTTAAGGCAGCATCCCAGAGGTGGGGACCTGATGCTGAAGGGGAGGAAGGAAGGCTCCCATCACCCTTTGTGACACATTCTGCCTGACCTGCACTCTTCTGTTTTCCTCCTCCACTTCTCCCTTGGCATCCTACAGCTCTAGAGTCTTTCTGGAAATTGACAACCGCCAGTGTGTTCAAGACTCAGACCACTGCTTCAAGAACACAGATGCAGCAGCAGCTCTCCTAGCCTCTCACGCCATACGGGGGACCCTGTCATACCCTCTCGTGTCTGTCATCAGTGAGTGGCACTGGTGTTAAGGGGAAAGGTGGTGGGGGGAAAGTGTCAATTAGGGGCATAGTTTTCATTATGCAGTCCTCTTTTTTCAGGACTGGTGAGGTCAGAGTTGTCCTGTAAATGAATCTAATGCTGACATTGAGAGGTTGATGTTTTATTCAGCACTTTCCCTGTCTCTGTGGACTTTCAGGTGAATCCCCGACTCCAGAACGCACTCAGCTCCTCTATCTACTTGCTGTTGCTCTTGTCATCATTCTGTTTATTATCCTGCTGGGGGTAATCATGGCAAAACGAAAGCGTAAGCATGGCTCTCTCTGGCTGCCTGAAGGTTTCACTCTTCGCCGAGATGCAAGCAATCACAAGCGTCGTGAGCCAGTGGGACAGGATGCTGTGGGGCTGAAGTAAGAGGCATTGCCAGCAAGCCGCTATTCACAGTATAAATAGGGATGACTAGAAAGCCTATCTTGTTGAATCATGAGTTGAAATTCTAAGCTCTGGACATTTACTCGCACTGACCATGATTCTAAATGCCTTATGAGTGACTGAAACCACAGTCAGAGCCGGGGTGCGTCTGTCCTGTGCATATTATCACAGTGCTGCCCAGCTTCTGTGTTGAGGTGCACTTTTGTTGTAAGCTCTCGCCCAGTGGGAAGGGAAAGGATGAATGCCGAGGGGATGGCACAAGAACCTGCAAAATTGTATTATAGCCGTGGGAGTGTGTCATGGGGGAGAGTGTTGAAAACCACTGTATTAGTTTATGACATAACCGCCATTCTTATTTTTCCTTTTTATAATCATATTAGAAATCTCTCAGTGCAAGTCTCAGAAGCTAACCTAATTGGTTCTGGAACAAGTGAACACTGGGTCGATGATGAAGGGCCCCAGCCAAAGAAAGTGAAGGTGAGGTGTCCGTGGTAAAACCAGCATTGTCAGCCATTATCTGGTTACACTTCAAATTTCTGTCCTTTAGCTCCAGAGTGTCCTGAAATGGAGGAAAGGGTGATAGTCTATATGTTACTCAGACAATAACTATCCTAGGTTCTCCTAAACAGCAGGAATCATTAGGTCATTGATGACATTGGGTTACCTATGTATGCTCTTCAAGAATAACTCTTTAAAAATATTAAAACAAACATGTCCCCTTCCTTTAGTGTCATGCTGGCAAGTAGTCAAGTCAGGACTGGGATGTGTAGATGGCAGTTCCTTCATGGCCACATCTCTCCCTCATCCTTTATGGGCACTTCTCCTTCTATAAGAGAAGACGCAATGAAGCAGTGGAAGAAAGCCGGTGATCATTGACATTGGAGGCTCCATACCTTGAGCCCAGGAAACTAAAACCTTATAAAAGCAAGGGGTAGACTGATCTGAGACTAACGTGAAAAAGGAGACCATCCATCCACAGCTATGCACGGCTAGGGTATGATGGTTAAGAAAATTGCTTTAGTTACTATCAGAACTGGATTCAAGTCCAAAACTTGGCCACGTAGTAGCTGGCAAGTTACTTAACCTCTTTGTAATTATCCTTACCTGTAAAATGCAGATAATAATAACTCTTGCCTCCATGAGTTATTGCGTTGGCATATGTGCAGCTTTTAAATTATCATGATAATTATTATTGAATAGTCTTTCCTGAGTGCTTACTACATGTTGGGTGCTGTGTTGAGTACAAGGAAGCAACCTTGAACAAAGCTTATTTTCTCTTCTCGAGAAACTTACAGCCTCATGGTAGAGGTGGCCATGTAGTGCTGTGTAAGCACTTAACATGTGACCAGTTAAGCAGAGTATGCTTTTTAGGGCCACTGAGAAGAGTTAAAGTTTACTTTCTAGTGGAGGGTAGGTAAAAGTGAGAATTGGGTGCTCTGGAGATCTAAACCCTAAAGCTTGGAGTTTGGGATGTGGGGAGGGAATTGTCTAGATGATGCAGAAGAGGTAAGCGGGAGCCACATCACGAGAGCAGGGGGAAGCCAAGGCCGGTGTAATCCTCTGGAGGGTAGAGGAGTAGGAAGAGAGAAAACAGTAGGAGGCAAGGAGGTGTGGTGGAGGCTCTGGGCAGGTTCTCCTCAGCATTTCTGGTGGTGGCCTGATGGATAGGGCCTTGCTCTCGGAAGACGACGACCCCATCGATTAACGGCCGTGGACACAGCAGCACCTTGTTTTCACCTTTCAGGCTGAAGATGAGGCCTTGCTCTCGGAAGAAGACGACCCCATCGATCGACGGCCATGGACGCAGCAGCACCTTGAAGCCGCAGACATCCGTAGGACACCATCGCTGGCCCTCACCCCTCCTCAGGCAGAGCAGGAGGTGGACGTGTTGGACGTGAATGTCCGGGGCCCAGGTCAGCACCAGGAAGCCTTCCCCTCTTCACTGTGCTGTGCCCGCCCATGGTTCTACATTGTTGGCCCTGGTTTTGCCCTGTCCAGCCATACACCCCTTCGCAATTTCACAGACTCTAAATCAGCTTGAGGAAATGAATGTTTAAGGAATGTAGCCATGAAGAAATGATGAACTCAGAAAGGGAAGGATGTCACATTGCTTTATGTACAATGTGTTGAGACTAAACAGGCTGATAAAATGGGTTAGATTGTAGTAGGATAGAAAAATAATATACCAACGCAGAGGATAGAGAGTTAGTTAATATCTTAGGCATCTATTAATTGTTCTATTAATATTAGATATTTTTAAATGTCGAGTTAAAATAATAGCACTTAAACTTGAACAGAAAAACTAGTTTAACGTAGAGAGGAGCCCCCAGCTTAAAAAACACTCATACTTTCCTATTACTCTTTACAGAAATGACATTATCAGAGGAAAAGGTGGAAAATGTGAAACTAATAACCAGTTACTACAAGAAGTACAGGGAATTCTTTGCTCATAGGAATAACTTTATTCAAATAGAACTGTTTCAACAATAGGGTTAACTTCCTTCTCCTTCTTGAGTACTTCCTGGAATTTTCTATTCCTACAGATGGCTGCACTCCATTGATGCTGGCTTCTCTCCGAGGAGGCAGCTCAGATTTGAGTGATGAAGATGAAGATGCAGAGGACTCTTCTGCTAACATCATCACAGACTTGGTCTACCAGGGTGCCAGCCTTCAGGCCCAGACAGACCGGACTGGTGAGATGGCCCTGCACCTTGCAGCCCGCTACTCACGGGCTGATGCTGCCAAGCGTCTCCTGGATGCAGGTGCAGATGCCAATGCCCAGGACAACATGGGCCGCTGCCCCCTACATGCTGCAGTGGCAGCTGATGCCCAAGGGGTCTTCCAGGTAAAGAACATAAGAAGAGTCACTTGAATAATAAGAATTCCTGTGGCTCTATAACGTTTTATCTTTTTTAAGGAACTCATATCTCATTGAATTTATTCAGTCATTTGAGAGATTAGGGCAGGTATTGAAGTCATGCTTGCTAGATGGGAAAGCAGGAAAAGAGAGGCTGACAAGCTGACCTAGCTATATATAGGCAGATAGTGATAGCGCCAACTGCAGATAACAGCAGTCTTCTGATTATTAGTCAGTGATGATTTGTTGTGCCAAGATGCCTCCCAAATGCATGGATTAGATGAGAGCGAAACCTGGTCAGGAGCCTTTGCCTAGTATCAGCTACTTCTTATGGATTTGCCTGACTATGTAGGCTTCTGGCTGCTCAGGGGCAGCTTTCTTGACATGAGTTCATATTACATTCCCTGATGCCTGTTTATTTTATCCTAATGAGGAAATTGGAAGCATTCTGAATCACCTTAGGCTGCACACTGTGACTGAAGTGATACTTCCCCGCATCCCTCTTCTTTCCTGAGAAAGTAGAAGGCTCATCCTTTTATATTATTTATTGAGCACCTATTTGTTTATTTATTCATGCAACAAATATTTGTTGATTGATCATGATAGAATCTTGGACATAAAGATAACAAGATTTTCCCTCCCCTCCAGGAAGCTACAATGTAGCCTCAGCTCTGATGCCCTTGTTTCTTCTCTGAGTTTCATTGTTTTCCTTCATCTAGGTAACTCTCTTCTCTGTACTTTCTCCTCTTCTAGATTCTGATTCGCAACCGAGTAACTGATCTAGATGCCAGGATGAATGATGGCACTACACCCCTGATTCTGGCCGCCCGCCTGGCTGTGGAGGGAATGGTGGCAGAACTGATCAACTGCCAAGCAGATGTGA
Organism: Alouatta caraya; assembly: GCA_963575295.1. Taxonomy (NCBI): domain Eukaryota; kingdom Metazoa; phylum Chordata; class Mammalia; order Primates; family Atelidae; genus Alouatta; species Alouatta caraya. The sequence continues at coordinate 29,296 of CAUYUD010125122.1, read as the reverse complement.
ATGCAGTGGATGACCATGGTAGGAATGAGAGGCAGGGATTTGGATTCTTACCTGCAAAGCATGCTTCTGAGGAGGGGAATGGTTACACGAGCCTTAAACAGCTGCCTCAGATCCAAGTACATTGGCGATTCACTCATTCGTTCATTCATGCATTCTTCCTTCAACATGTTGAGCTCAGAGATCCAAGCCAGTAGGAGATCTCCAATTAAAATGAGGGATTTTTAATGAGGGTTCTTGGACCTCAGAACAGATACATGAAAGGTTTGCCCATGTAGTTTCCTAGGCATACCACTCTTGATTTGAGGATTTATGAGAGCTGACTTCTCTAGGAGAGTTGTGGGATAGTCTCAATATAAATTCTGACGTCTAGTATATAGGTTTTTGTCTTCAATATGTAACAGGGTGGATTCTGCCATGTAGTGGGCATGAATACCTCATACAAGTGATCCTTTCCCCTGGGTTTTCTGCAGGATAGGTAACCTGTACTGAAGTATTTTCAGAACAGAGGAAAAGGAAGAGATTACTTTGGTTTTTCCTATAGACTCCTATGGAGAACTGCTTCCTGCTGATCTCTGGGGAGTTTAAGGTTTCATTGTACAAGTCATGATGCTTTATACTAGGAGTAGGAAATGTCTGCTTATAAAAATGTTTCTTCCCTGCAGGAAAATCTGCTCTTCACTGGGCAGCTGCTGTCAATAATGTGGAGGCGACTCTTTTGCTGTTGAAAAATGGGGCCAACCGAGACATGCAGGACAACAAGGTACAATCTGTGGGCTCTGAGCTTGAGGAGGCTTGTAGCACTGCCTCAGTTATAAGCCCCTTCCCGTTTCTTTTTACAGCTTCTCTTATGATACAGATAGACAAAGACGGAAGCAGTTTGGGCAGACACTGGGTTTGGAGAGCGTGATGAGGACACTGGGCTTGTCCCGGCATGTGTCAGGACTGAGTTCTCTGCCCTCTCAGTACTCAGCTGGCAGTAGGCTGGCTGTGGATAGCTTGACACCCCTTTCCTCTTCCCTGACATTACCTTTGTCCAGTTGTTTCTTCTGTTCATACTCACTTCTTTTTCTCTTGTTTTCTTTCTTTTTTCCCTTGCGCTTTTTTTTTCTATCCTTGGATACCCTGATGTTTTCCTGTTCGGTTCTCTCCCTCGGAGTTTTTCGTCCTGCTTCCTTCTCTTGTTCATCTTCTCTCAGTTTTCTGCGTTTTCTTATCTTAGTCCTTTTTTGCACATGTTTTGTCTCTTCTTTCTTTCACTCTTTCCTTTGTTTTTCCCAGTTCTGTGCATGCGTTAGTTTCTCCTCTTCCTATCTTTCTTATTTCTAACTCCTTTTCCTATTAGAACCTTATTTTGATAAGCCCAGAACGTTTTAAGTGAGTCTCCGGCTCAAAGGCATTCTTTATTTTATGAATTCCCAACTAAGGCGATATTCCCTCCAAAGGGCAACGTTGTTTTATGAGGAGAGGTGAAATAATCTTACTCTTTTTATGTATAAATCACAGATACACATTCAGTACATTGGGAGAGGCACAGCCTATCTGTGGTATTAGTATTTCATGGGGGAGATAATTAGGAAAACACGTCTAAGGGGGTGATAATAAAAAAGATTGAGAAACACTGCTATCTTCTCAAGAGTGTTATTAACATGTGTTCTGTGATGGGCCTTTTTTGTAGGAAGAGACACCTCTGTTTCTTGCTGCCCGGGAGGGGAGCTATGAGGCAGCCAAGATCCTGTTAGACCATTTTGCCAATCGAGACATCACCGACCATATGGATCGTCTCCCTCGCGATGTGGCTCGGGATCGCATGCACCATGACATCGTGCGCCTCCTGGATGAATACAATGTGACCCCAAGCCCTCCAGGCACCGTGTTGACCTCTGCTCTCTCACCTGTCATCTGTGGGCCCAACAGATCTTTCCTCAGCCTGAAGCACACCCCAATGGGCAAGAAGTCTAGACGGCCCAGTGCCAAGAGTACCATGCCCACTAGCCTCCCTAACCTTGCCAAGGAGGCTAAGGATGCCAAAGGTAGTAGGAGGAAGAAGTCTCTGAGTGAGAAGGTCCAACTGTCTGAGAGTTCCGTAACTCTATCCCCTGTTGATTCCCTAGAATCACCTCACACATATGTGTCTGACACCACATCCTCTCCAATGATTACATCCCCTGGGATCTTGCAGGCCTCACCCAACTCTGTGTTGGCCACTGCTGCCCCTCCTGCCTCAGTCCATGCCCAGCATGCACTGTCTTTTTCTAACCTTCATGAAATGCAGCCTTTGGCTCATGGGGCCAACCCTGTGCTTCCCTCAGTGAGCCAGTTGCTGTCCCACCACCACATTGTGCCCCCAGGCAGTGGCAGTGCTGGAAGCTTGGGTAGGCTCCATCCAGTCCCGGTCCCAGCTGATTGGATGAACCGCATGGAGGTGAATGAGACCCAGTACAATGAGATGTTTGGTATGGTCCTGGCTCCAGCTGAGGGCGCCCACCCTGGCATAGCTCCCCAGAGCAGACCACCTGAAGGGAAGCACATAACCACCCCTCGGGAGCCCTTGCCCCCCATTGTGACTTTCCAGCTCATCCCTAAAGGCAGTATTGCCCAACCAGCGGGGGCTCCCCAGCCTCAGTCCACCTGCCCTCCAGCTGTTGCGGGTCCCCTGCCCACCATGTACCAGATTCCAGAAATGGCCCGTTTGCCCAGTATGGCTTTCCCTACTGCCATGATGCCCCAGCAGGATGGGCAGGTAGCTCAGACCATTCTCCCAGCCTACCATCCTTTCCCAGCTTCTGTGGGCAAGTACCCCACACCCCCTTCACAGCACAGTTATGCTTCCTCAAATGCTGCTGAGCGAACACCCAGTCACAGTGGTCACCTCCAGGGTGAGCATCCCTACCTGACACCATCCCCAGAGTCTCCTGACCAGTGGTCAAGTTCATCACCCCACTCTGCTTCTGACTGGTCAGATGTGACCACCAGCCCTACCCCTGGGGGTGCTGGAGGAGGTCAGCGGGGACCTGGGACACACATGTCTGAGCCACCACACAACAACATGCAGGTTTATGCGTGAAAGAGGCTGCCTCCAGGGTAGAGACATAACTGCCTTTTGTAAATGCTGCTGAGGAACAAATGAAGGTCATCCGGGAGAGAAATGAAGAAATCTCTGGAGCCAGCTTCTAGAGGTAGGAAAGAGAAGATGCTCTTATCATTCACATAATGCAAGAGAAGCAATTCATCAGTTTCACTGGATATCTGCAAGGCTTATTGGGGGGCATGGCTCCTTCTAATAATCAAGACAAGTTCATAGAAATGCAAGATGAATACAAGCCTTGGGGCCATGTTTACTGTCTTCTATTTGGAGAATAAGATGGATGCTTATTGAAGCCCAGACATTCTTGCAGCTTGGACTGCGTTTTAAACCCTGCGGGCTTCTGCCATATCCATGAGAAGATTGTACACTAGAGTCCTGTTGGGAATTGTGCCCTGGAATTCTGCCTGAATTGACCTACGCATCTTCTCCTCCTCGGACATTCTTTTGTCTTCATTTGGTGCTTTCGATTTTGCACCTCTCCGTGATTGTAGCCCTACCAGCATGTAATAGGGCAAGACCTTTGTGCTTTTAATCATTCTGACCCATGAAAGAGACTTCAGCCTCCTTTCCCCTCCTGTCTTCCAGCATCCCTTGGAGTCTCACAGGGGTTACTTTGGTATGGTTCTCAGCATAAACCTTTGAAGTATGTTTCCTTTGCAAATGGACATACTGTATTGTGTTCTCCTACATATCATTCCTAGAGAAAGAAGGGGAGCAGAATATTTTTCTTGAGCAAATTTTGGGGACAGGAGATCCCTTCAAGATGCTGCACCTTAATTTCTCTTGTCTGTGTGCAGGTCTTCATATAAACTTTACCAGGAAGAAGGGTATGGGTCTGTTGTTTTTCTGTGAGTGGGCCTGGACAGTGTGGAGTTTTATCCTTGATAGTCTAGTTACTATGATTCTCTCCACTTTTTTTAAACCAGAAAAAGGGTTGAAATGTTAGAATGACCAAGAGACAAGCTAGCTTGTGCAAAAGGCAGTTACCCACCCGCAGGTCCCCCAACTTCCTGCCGAGCATTCCGTTGACTGCCTGTATGGAACACGCTGGTCCCAGATCTGAGCACTCTAGGCCTGTTTCACTCACTCACCCAGCGTATGAAACTAGTCTTTTAATTGTTGAGCCTTTCCTTTCATCTCCACAGAAGAAAATGTCTCAAATGTTGTTCCCTTGCCATTTAGGACTGAACTTTCCTTAGCCCAAGGGGCCCAGTGACCATTGTCTTCTTTTTGTTGGGTGATCAGTGTCTACCTCCTGATTATCTTTCCGCTTAAAGGCCTGCTGACCAAGCTTTCTTTCACACTGTGTGGTCTGAGTTACTGGTATACCCAGTATGTTCTCACTGAAGACGTTGACTTTCTGTGTTCAAGTGAAGGAAATGGAAAGTTGGGCTTGTTTTCTAGGGCCTAAGCCCTATAAGAAGGTCGGAAAAGGAGGAACTATATAGCAGCCTTTGCTATTTTCTGCTACCATTTCTTTTCCTCTGAAGCGGCTATGACATTCCCTTTGGCAACTAACATAGAAACTCACCAGGGCTTTTTCCTTTCCTAGAGTCACCTTCTAGATGGTAATGGACAGCTACTCACTGTCGTCATTCTCACGTTCAGACTGTGATTGCCCCTCACCTGAATCCGCTCTCTGTGTCCATGTTCTTGGCAATTTCCGTGACTCTCTTTTAATGGCAGAAGCATTTTAGTCAGTTGTAGAAAAAGAATAGTTTTCTTTTTCTCATCCTTGGGCCAGTTAATAATTTGTCCTTGGCTACACTGCCACTTCTGTACAGTGCTGCGATGCCCATGACACCTGCAAAATATGTTCTGCCTGGGCATTTTGTAGATATTAATAGGTGGATTCCTGACTCTTGGCTTGAATGACAGTTCTCATTGCATGGCTGCATCCCACTTACCTGATTTGTCTATTGGTGGCCCCATATGGAAAAATCTGTTGTCATAATAGTTTACAAATGGTTTTTTAGCTCCTATTCAAATTTATTGGACCAACAAAAATAATTAGTTCTGCCCTGAGATGAGCAGATTAAGTTTGCTCATTTTTTGCTTTATTCTCTCCACGTGGCAACAGTCCGTCAGCCTCTTTCACAGTGTGCAAACATTTTACCATTCCAAATGGTGACTCTGCCCTTGGACCCATTTATTATTCAGACAGGGAGAACCCATCTGCATGGACCTCTCTGGACACGGCATACCTGCCCCTTCCTGCCTTCCTGCTCCTTCCCCACTTCTGAAAGTATTAGCTGCTGATCCAGCCACTTGGATATTTTATATCCTCCCTTTTCCCTAAGCACAATGTCGGACCAAATTGCTTCTTTTTCTTGGAATACTCTAATTTGGATCCTTTGGGTTTGGAGAAAGGGATTGTGAAAGCTGCCATTACAGAGAACAGGTTTCAGTGATGAGGAGGACAGCACTGCCTTTCAAACGTTTAACTGATCTCTTAGACTTTAAGAACTCTTGAATTGTGTGGTATCTAATAAAAGGGAAGGTCAGATGGATAATAACTTTCTCATTTGGATTCTGAATTGGAGACTCAGTTTCTACGAGACACGTCTTTTATGCCATGTATAGATCCTCTTCTGCCATTTTTGGTTTATTTTTATTTTTATAAATTCTTCCTTTCTTTGATTCCTCTTCTGCCTGCCTTTGGGGATAAGTTTTTTGTTTGCTTATTTGCTCCCTCTGTATGTGGTGGGGGAGGGAGAGGTGGAAAGGAGAGAGTCTGAGAATTAAAGATTTCAGTGTAAGCAATCAGCTATGATGCTCAAATCCATTGCATCATCTTACTGAATTTGCCAATTTGTGATTCTTGCATAGTAAAGAACCAAAGGTATAATGTTTTGTTGACAATACATTGAATGTATGATGACTATTTGGGAGGACACATTTATGTACCCAGAGGCCCCCACTAATAACTGGTACTATGGTTATTTCCTTGTGTATATTTCTCTTAAAAGTGATATATCTGTTTGTATGAGAAACCCAATAACCAATAAAAATGACCGCATGTTCCTGACTAAACATAGTAAGGAAAATGCACACTTTATTTTTACTTTTCCGTTTCATGCTAAAGGTAGTTACGATGAAATTTATATGAAAGCATTTTTATCACAAAATAAAAAAGGTTTGCCAAGATCAGTGGTGTTACATTTTTTATTTTCCAATACTGCATCCATGGCCAGGCAGTGTTGCCTCATGAGATCATAATCTACTGGGAAAAAATTTTTCTTTTCTTTCTGAATCCCACAAAGACTAGCACCAAACTTCTTTTTTTCTTCCTTGAGTTAGATCACAAATGAATGCCTCTGGAGACAAAGCATCTGTCAAATAGGAAACATCACAGAACTGAGCACTCTCCTGTGCACTAGCCACAGCTGGTAACAGACAGTTGCTCAGGGACAAGATGCTTTCTGATGGAAATGGAAAGTAGCTGCTATAGCAGGAATTGGGATATAAGTAATAATATTAATTATGCTGTTATGTAAACCATTGATTTGTAACATTCCTCAAGTGAAATTTCCGTAGAACTTAATATACAGGATTATAAAATAATATTTTGTGTATAAATTTGTAACAAGTTCACGTACACATTTATAAAGTGAGTGAGATATTTGAACATGAATATTTGGTGTTGATAATATGTATGGGATTAGCAGCTTCATATCAACCCTAACATCTGATTTCCATTTTCCATTATTTTGCAGAAACTTATCAATCACATGCATAATTATATGATAACAGTATTTTTTTAATATGTTGGTAATTATTTTTTTATAAATGACTTTAAATCTTAGGATATGCTTCTGTTAAGTACATAAAGGAGCTCCGTTCAAGATCTGCACACTTAAGGTATTAACATAATTTAGCATTAATTGGTTATGCTCAGAATATTTTAATTTTATATAAAACATATTTAAGTCTTCATGTTGGGTTTTATAATGGTGGAAGAATAAAATGAATTCGAGAGCTAAGGAATGATCACCTCTGCAGGCTGGCCACTGAGAGCTCAAGTTGCCTCTTGCAGACTATTTGGGAACTAAATTGCTCCATGAAAATCTGCTTCATTGGATCCAGGCTGCAGGCCAGTGGGTGGCTGACCACATCCTGCCCCTGCAATTGTAAGTCTTGAATCCTAGCCTATTATGCAGGGAGGACTTGGACACTCCAAGACGTGAAGCCAAAAAAGGAGAGCAGGGCTAAAGCAGAGTGCCACCCATCACAGAGCTGGCGCAGCAGGCTTGGACACTAGACATGAGCATGCCAGGAGAGGGCCTGGTGCCTCTCAGTCATGCAACTAAGAAGCTTCACAACCCAAGGAGAGGGGCTGGCTCCTTTATCAGAACAACCTCCTTAATGCCCACATGCTTTTCCGGACGTGGGCAATGGGGAACTGTGAGCCTGTTGTTACTGCCTCTGCCAGTGTCTTTTAGCCACAGGGTATATGAAATGTGAGTGTGTGTGAGTGTGAGTGTGTGTGTGTGTGTGTGTGTGTGTGTGTATGTGAAACAATTTTTCCTTCTTTTGACTTAGCACTTAGAAAAACACATTTAAAATATTTACGCCAGTCAAGTCTCAACCACAAATTGAGGGCACACTCAAATTAGGATACATCAAAGAGGGCTATTTACAAAGGATTAATTACGAAAGTGTCTGTGAGATATAGGGGACCAACACACAGTGCAGAAACCCCATGTAGAATCAGCAGACCTATTTCCACTCCTGGGCGCAAAAGGCCGGAAGAAGTCACTAGGATCTGGAAGCAGAGTCTTGTAGAGCACGGGTCCCCAGTCCCTGGGCCACGGACTGGATACCACAGTCTGTTAGGAACTCTTAGGAACCAAGTTGCACAGCAGGAGGTGAGCGGCAGGCAAGCGAGCATGACTACCTGAGCTCTGCCTCCTGTTATATCAGCAGTGGCATTAGATTCCCATAGGAGCATGAACCCTATTGTGAACTACACATGTGAGGGATCTAGGTCGTGCACTCCTTATGAGAATCTAACGCCTGATGATCCGAGATGAAAGAGTTTCATTCCAAAACCATCCCCCACCCCTAGTCCATGGAACAATTCTCTTCCTCGTGCCAAAAAGGTTGGGGACTGCTGCTGCAGAGCAGGCTACCTTAAGAAGAGTGTGACTTCCTTCAAAGTACACGTCTTAAGCCTTCTCAGAAAGAAACTAGGGCATAAATGAATACCTTTGAATACCTTGATCTCATCCCCTCCCTGGGCTTTCTGTTTGCTGACTCCAGGTGGAAGACTGCAAATATGGGAGCTGTTGATTAGATCTATCGAAATAGGTGAGCTTTCTGGCTGAGAGCTTGGTGGAGAAGGAAAGGAATGAATCTGAAGGGGCAAACATATCATTATCTAAAACAGCGTTCTCCCTGCAACTATAATTATTCCTGAGAAATTTCCACTGGTAACCTGTTATTGATGTGTCTAGGCAGAAAGCACAAAGTAAAAAAGTATATGGATTCAGAATCCTGACTTCTTTTTCTGATCTAGTAGTGTGTTTCCTCACCACTTAGGGTTTGAGCACTCGTACTGGAGACAGTCATCAGCAGTAGGATGGATGAATTCCGGTACATCCATTGAAATGAATACTATGCATAAATGAAAAAGGGCAACACGCAACAACATCAGGTATGTTCATCGAAAAAATGTCGAGCAAAATAAACCAGACCCAATACATTCTGTTTGATTCCATTATATAAGTTTAGGAAAACCCAACCAATAGTAAATAGATAATCTGAACAGTGGCTACTTTTCGGGAGAAAGGTCTTGACTGAAGTGAGGAAAAGAAGAATCTTTCTGAAGTCTGAAAATATCTTGACCTGGGTGGTGATTATGTGAGTGTATACTTATGTAAAACTTCATGTAAAATTTAACTTAAAGATTGATGCATTTGACTTATGTAAATTATACTTCAGTAAAGTGTGTCTACAATAACCTACAGAAAGGTACAAGTATCTTAATATTGAAATTCATAAAATGTTGATATTTTATTGCACTCGTTTCAGATGTTTGAAGATGCATAATGCTTATGGCTTAAAACTCCTATATTTCATCCTCTAATTCCATTTCCCTCCCCGTGTTTTCCTTCCTCTTTCCTTTCCCAGTTACTTATTTTTATTAATTTGGTCTATGGGGATTATTTTCTTCTTGAAAACATTGTTATTTGTAATAATTGGTCCATGAAAAAAAATCTGTTTTCAAACACAGTTGTACAAAATGTGGAACTCCATTATTGTGAATTTAATTGACTGAGTGAGACAAGCCAGTGCAATGAGCTTGCAGGGAAGGAGTTCAGGGCCTCAGTTACATAATTCATTCCCATCTGGGTCATGGCTGCTATTTGGCATGACCTCATGACACTTGTGTGCCTCAGCATAAATATATGTGGGATGGATTCTGGGCTTTGTAACCTGGCTGAGAACTTCAAGAGCTTCAGGAGCCTCATCGTAAAACATCACATCTATTTCACGTGCCTATCCGAGAAAATTTAGGCTGGGCAAGCACTGAGATGTAGGGGCCCAGCCCTTGCCTCTCTGTCATGCAATAGTCTCACATTTCTCTGTCTCTCCCCTTTTCCTCTCTTCCATGATCCCTCTCCCTTGCCTCCTTGGAAAGGTTTAAGAAAGTAGATTTGAAAAAGGATAGGCATCAACCACTAATCATGTTACTTCAGAATCTGTGTTACCGTGCCTATTGTAGGGTTTTACATATAATAATTAGAAAGGACTTTAAAATGACTATATACCTGGACAGCTGAAGAAAATAGAGGAGAACTACCATAAACTATTAGGGATTCAGTAAATTAAATGATGTAAAACTAATTCACAGAAGAACCATTTGGAGGATGTAATTGAAAAGACCACATTTATAATAGTGCACACATACACACACACATTCACACACCCCTAATAACCTTAAAAAAGTTCAAACCCAGTGGAGGGGCTTCAAGATAGCTAACTAGAGGCAACTGGTACTTGTGTTTTTTACAAAGAAGAACCAAGACAGCAAAAGGATAATCACACTTCAAATATAGCATCTAAAAGAGAACACAGTAATTCAACAGAAAAGCGACAGGAAACACCTAAGGCAAGGAAGGAGAGAAGTGAGGCAGCCTGCTCAGTCATGACCAGCTGGGAGCCCAGGGAAAGGATGAGTGAGACTCCCCCAGCAGTCCGTGTTCCCGCTGCAGGTTCTTGCAATCCTAACCATGAGATAGCTCCTTGACCCTTGAGGACCTTAAAACTAACATAGGGAACTGCCTGAAGACTATACAACTCTACTGCTCCAGAAGGGAGCTCACGCTGGGCCCCACATGCACCACCCCCAGCAAGTCCTAAGCAGCTACAGCGAGGTTCTATTTTGAGCCCATCCCTCAGCAGACTGAATCCTGTCATGAGGCCCAAAAGCCTCTGCATCTCCACGTCCCGGGTCCCCCATTGACATCCTCCACCTAAGGCTGCCGCTGCTGGCTGCTACTGCTGGGCCCAAAGTGCAAACCATTGGTGGTGACACTGCCCACCCTCAGCAGTTTCCACCACACATTGACAAGCAACCTAAAGACAGGCTACCTCATGCACATCTGCCACTTAGGGCCAAAGCGTGCACTCCCCAACCACCTGCCCATGGTTGCTGCCACTGAAAACAACCCTGCCCCCTACCAGCAGCAGGGTCACAGGGCATCGGCTGCCACCCTCATCCAAGCATACTGCCAGGGACGAGGTTTATTGGCCAGTTTTCCAAAGGGACAGAACTAATAGGATATATGTATATATGAAAGGGAGTTTATAAAGTGGAATTGACTGACACGATCACAAGGTGAAATCCCACGATAGGCTGTCATCAAGCTGAGGAGCTAGGAAGCCAGTAGTGGCTTAGTGCAGACCCCAAAGCTCAAAAGTAGGGAAGCCAACAGTACAGCCTTTGGCCAAAGGCCCGAGAGTCTGCCGGAAACCACTGGTGTAAGTCCAAGAGTGCAAAGGCCGAAGAGCCTGGAGCCTGATGTCCAAGGGCAGGAATAATTCAGCACAGGAGAGAGAGATGAAAGCCAGAAGACTCAGCAAGCTAGCTGCTTCCACCTTCTCCCACCTGCTTTTCAGCTGTGCTGGCAGCTGATGAGATAGTGCCCACTTGGTGGATCTTTCTCTCGCAGTTCACTGACTCAAATGCTAATCTCCTCTGGCAACACCCTCACAGACCCACGCAGAAACAATACTTTGCATGCTTCAATCCAATCAAGTTAACAATGTTAACTATCACATCCAGGATCACCCTGCCCCTGTCTGCCACAGCTAGCGCCTGCATAAACTGCCAGTGGGTGTTGAAGACAGGCCTGCCTGGCCCAGCTCTGTCTCTTCCCACAGTGCCCAAGCATACCATCCAGGAGCCTGAGGATCACCTTGCCCCATCCACCACCTTTGGCATGTGAGCGCCCCTTCCAAGAGCCTGAGGATGAGCCCATCCAACCTGCTGCTACCACCAAGCCGGCACCCACCTGCATGCATGACCTACAGGCTTGGGCAGTGACCCACCCAGCAAGTTTCAGCCCCTGCCAACCCCAGTGCAAACTGCTTGGAAACAAGAAGGTCGTCCCACCACTGCTACTGCCATCATCTATGCCAAGCTCACTGTGCAGTGGCCCAAAGGCCCACCCACCTGTCCAGCCCACCGCTGCCACGGCCAGCACCAAAGCAAACCGTCTGGAGGCCTAAGAACCAGCCTGTCTAGACCTGCTAACACTGGTGCCAGTGCACATTATCCTGGGGCTCGACAACAGGCATTCTCAGCCTGTCACTGCCACCACTGGGACACAAGGTCTGGCCTACTTTGTGTCCCTCATCCTCAGCAGAATATCACCACAGCCTCCACTAACAACCACACCCTAAGTCACTGAGGGGATCACAGATACTATTGATGCTGATTACAGCCAAAGAAATCATAGAGAGACTACACCACTGCATGTGCCTGGAATCAAAGCCAAAACGCCCTACACAACCAATACCACAGACACATCCTCAGAAAAAGTCCTCCCTTACGAAAGCAAATTCACCAAATGGAAGATTGTTACACCAGGTGTGCAGATATCAATGTAGAGACACGAGAAGCCTGAAAAAGCAAGGAAATACAGCATGCTTAAAGGAACACAATAATTCTCCAGCAAAAGATTCCAATGAAAAAGAAATAAAATCCGAAAGAGGAATTCAAAATAACGTTTTTGAAAAATGTAGTGAGATACAAGAGAACAAAGTAAACAAGACAAAGAAATCAGAAAAACAATTCAGGTTATGAATGAGAAATTTACCATAGAGACAGAGGTCATAAAAAAAAGAACCAAACAGATTCTGAAACTGCAAAACTCATTAAATGGAATTAAAATTATATTCAAAAACTTCAATAATAGACTAGATCAAGCAGAAGAATTTCAGAACTTAAAGACAGGTCTTTTGAAACAACCCAACCAGACAAAAATAAAAGAAAAAGAATTTAAAAGAATGAACAAAGCTCACATGATATATAGCACACTATTAAGCAACCAAACGTTTAAATTTTTGGTGTCTCATAAGGTGAGAGGAAATATAAGAGATCGAAACCTATTTAACACAACAATAGCTGGAAATTTTCCAAGTCTAGCAAGACATTTAGACATCCAGATAACAGGAAACTCATAGATCCCCAAATAGATACAATTTAAAAAGGTCTTCTCCATGGCCCATTATAGTGAAACTGCCAAAAGTCAAAGACAGAGAATACTAAAAACAGCAAGAGAAAAGTGTCTAGTCACATATAAGGGAACCTCCATCAGACTAACAGCACATTGCTCAACAGAAACCTTATAGGCCAGAAGATAATTAGATTATGTATTCAAAGTGCTTAAAGGAAAAAAAAATGCCAAGGATACTATACCCAAAAAATTATCATTTCTAAATAAAATTGAAATAGTCTTTCTCAGATAAGCAAATGCTGAGGGAATTCATCACCACTAGACAAGTTCTACAAGAAATAATTAAGGAAGTTCTACACCTGGAAACAAATGGATGCTATCTACCATCATGAAAATACATGAATGTATAAAACCCATTGGTAGAGAAAACACACAAATAAAGGACTCAAATGTTACCACTAACAAAAATCAGCAAACCACAATAATAATGAGAGAAAGGAGAAAAGGATATACAAAAAACTTGAAATCAATTAATAAAATAATAATAGGAATAAGCCCTCACATATCAATAACAATCTTAAATGTAAGCAGATTAAACTTTCCACGTAAAAGATGTAGACTGGCTAAATGGATTAAAAAACAAAATAAATGCTCCAACTATATGTTGCCTTCAAACATAGTGAAAGTATTCTAGCTTGATGTGTAAACAAGTTGTAAACTAACCTAGGAGTATACCCTTGTAATGAACCAACTGAGTCTCAGCCAATTATAGTAGCTGAACCCTCAGCAAATTCCAGGCTTTAAATTGCCAGATTATGCCCAAATAAAGCAAAATCAAACTGTACCAATCAGGTAATCCTTGTATGTCATTTCTTTTTTTCTGATTTTTAAGTATAGCTCACCATGTTGGAGGTGGGGGTATTGTGAACAATTTTTGGTTCAGAATGCTTCACAGTTCTAAAACATTTTTCCTGCACAAACTTCATTAAATTTTAACTTGTCTTAGTGTTTTCTTTAACAATTGTGAAATACAGCATATAAAGAAATGAGCATAAAACTTTTAGGAATATTTTAACAAATATGTACAGCAAACCCTAGCAGTCAAGAAATATATTGCCAACACTCCAGCAAAAGCTACACCAAGAATACCCTTCTTCTTCCCTCCCATCTTTTCCTGAGTATAGCCCCTGTTTTTCACTCTAGAAACAGTAACTCCCTGACAGGTTTAGTAATAATTTCCTCAATTTATTTTACCAATTATCTGTTTGGGCTGCTATGACAAGACACCTCACTCTGGGTAATATATAAATTGAAGACCGATGTTGCTCACAGTTCTGGAGACTAGGAAGTCCAAGACAAAGACCACAGCAAATTTAGTGTCTGGTGCAGGCTCTTTCTCTCTTTGCTTCAAATATGGTGCCTCTTTCCTGGGTCCTCACATGGCAGAAGGGGCAAAGCAGATCCCTCGGGCCTCTTTTTAAGGGCACTAATCCCATACATAACTCAAGGAACCCTGCTGATCACCTCCCAAAATCCCACCTCTTAACACCATTACATTGGGGATTAAGTTTTCATATTTGAATTTGGAGAGGGGGAACATAAACATTCAGACTATAGCATTCTGCCTTCGGTGTTCCAAAATTTATTTTGTTCTCACAGGCACATTCCATCCCAATAACCTCAAAACTCTTAACTAATTTCAGCATCAACACAGAAGTCTAAAGTCCAGAGTCTCGTCTAAACATCATGCAAATCAGGTAAGAGTGAGACTCAAGTTATGATTCATCCTGGGGCAAATTGCCCTCTGGTTGTGAAATTAAACTTATGTGCTTCCAAATTACAGTGGTGGGACAGGCATAGGGTAGAGTATAAAGTTAACTTGCTCCACCACACTAGCCACATTTCAAGCGCTCAATAGCCAGAGGTGGCTAGTGGCTACAGTATTGGGCTATATTACATTAACATTTCATCATCACAAAAAGTTCTATTGGGAAGCAATATTTTATAGATAGTTTGCAAAGAATTAGAAGATTTCTAGAGGGAAGTTATATTCTTTTGGATCTAACACTTTCAATTCTAGGACTCTATCACAATGTAAATACTTTTCAGGGGCAAAGAAAATGTATGTGTATTTATAATGTGTGCGTATATATATAAACTCTTGTAAATACCGACATATACTTACTGTCATAATGTAGAAAACCTTATAAACAAGATAAACGTAATGTTTTAAACAACATAATTACGTCATCCATACATGAGGAAAATTGCTAAATAAGTATTTGCTTCCATACTATAGAACAGTATGCATCTATTAGAAGCAATAATCTAATCAGAAAACTACTTATAATATGTTGTTCACTTTAAAAAAAAAATAGAGACAGGGTCTCACTATGTTATCCAGGCTTGTTCTGAACTCCTGAGCTCAGGTTCACCTACCTCACTTCTCAAAGTGCTGGGATTACAAGCGTGAGGCACCACCCCTGGCCTCAATATGTTGTTCACTAAAAAAGGCAAGGGTAAAATAGTATGAATAGTACATACTTATTTATTTATTTGAACCATTTTATTAAGGTATGACTCACATGTGAAAAGTTGTACATATTTAATGTATACATCTCAGTGAATTTGGGATAAATATATATCCGTGAAACCATCGTCATTTTCAAGGCCATAAACATAGCCATCATCTCCAAAGTTTCTTTGCACCTCCTTTATCATTAGTGGGGTGTGTGCATGTGTGTGTGCGTGTGTGTGTGTGGTGAGAATACAAGAGATGGACCCTGTTAGTAAGTTTTAAGTATACCACACAGTATTGCTGGCTATAGGCACTGTACTGCATGATCGATCTCTAGAAGTTGTTTACCTTACACAACTGAAACTTTGCATCCTTTGACCATCACCTCATTTCATGCTCCCTCTAGGACCTGGAAACTGCCATTCTACTCTTTGCTTCTATGACTTTAACTATTTTATTCCACATATAAATGAGATGATACAGTATTCATAATTTTGGGTGTGGCTTATTTCACTTGGCATTATGCCTTTAAATATTACGTAGTTTCTGTACTTCTAAAGTCACATCTGTGGAGGGGAGTGGATTAGGCGAGCATGCAGGGTTGGAGGATAATGGAGGCTTTCATTTGTGTCTCTGTTATCATTCAGGGTTATTTTTATCCTTTGTGATATACATGTATAATTTCCATAAATAAAGAGAAATACGTCAAAGCAGGCTATTTACACAAGGCTCGGGTCAGATGCGACACATCTGTGTTTAGCACACAAATTGTATTGTAGCAATGGGAACTGATGACTTAGTGTCTGTCTTCAACAAATTCTGTAACAGCCCAAAGAAAGATGGTTCAGAGATGAAAACGATGATAAAATAGAATAGACTCAGAAGATACATTCAAATCGCCCTCCTCAATTCAGGCTACTGGGGGTTGCTTGAGAAAATCAAACCAGTTTACAGATGGGAAACTGCAATTTCTGGTTACCAACCTGAATTAGGGCCTCAATACTTCCGTTTTTCCCTAGTCCTCCGTCTCCTGGGTTCTCTTCTTCATCTCTTTCAGCTCTGTCACCGCGACACTCCCAGCAGCTGACGTCACAGAGAAAGCTGAAGCCTTCTGACTAGCTCTCCCTGATTTTCTCCCTGCACTCACAGCCCCACTGCCTGCTTCCGGGCTCATCTCTCTACTCTGCACCTGCCTCCTGCCCTGCTGCCCCCTGGATGATCTCCCTGCATCGTCACCCAACCTCTCCTGCAGGCTGAGCAAGGCTCTAGCAGGGACTCTGTCCTCTAACAAGCCCTCTTTCTACCACCAACCTTCTTCCTTGCTTTTTCTCTCTCCTTCACCCAATTTCTTGAAAGTGCAGTCTAGGTTTGTGATCTCCTCTTTCTAACCTCCAATTTACATTCCAACCTCCTGGTGTGTGGCTTTGCTCATCAGCAGTGTCCCGAAACAGTTTGCACTAAAGTTTCTATAAACTCCTTTGTGCTCATTGCAGTGTTTCTGGAACTCTGCTCAGCATCTCACCTGTTGGTCACGACATCGTTCATGAAGTGCTTCTGCAATCACTTGTTATCCCGCCTTTCTTTTTATACCAACATCTGCTCCTTCACAGGTCATTGCAAGCTTCTTTCCTTCAGCCTGACCTCAAATCCTACTGTTCCTGAGTGCTCCGATCTGGTCTTTCTCTGCTCATTCCTCACCATCCCATGAGGCAACATCATCAACTTTTCTGGCTTCAATCAGCACCACTGTGCAGAGGACGCCTGTTTAGCTCTAACTTAGACATCTCAGCCCAGAGGCTGCTGCCCACTCATCTGACTGCAGTTGAGGAATTGCCTCAGTGCTCCTCCGCTGGCACCTGGAAATCTACATTTTGCAAGTAGAGCTTGTCATATTTATTTCCTTTATCTAAATCTACTCATTCTGATGTTTTTCTTCCTTGAGTGGTTAGAACCATGACACACACATACACCTAAGCCAGAAACATCAGCATTCTTTTTCATTTTTGTGTCTTTCATTCTGGGAGAATCCATTCAAGCATTAAGTGCAGCAGGGTCTAAGTGGTTTTAAATCTCTTGAAGCTGTCAACTTTTGTCCTTCCCCAAAGAGATGACAGAGTTGACTGGGAAAGAACACAGGCTCTCTGGATAGAGCTGCCTAAATCTTCAGACATTGATTGGACTGATACCACCTTCTGAACCATGGTACAGTTTTCACGTCCTTGTGTGCAAAGTATGGGTGATAATTGTGGTACCTACAACCTAGGGTCATTGTGAAGATTTAATGGGCTGATTTATGCAGAGCATAGAGGGGTGTGTAGCATGAAGGAAGCCAGTCTTCCATAAGTGCTGTTTATTATCGGCCCTAAGGCCATGCTTTTTGCCAATAGACAACATTGCTTGGTGCAAGAGCTTCAGCATAGTGTCCCTGACGCAAGTCTGACTCAAGGGTTCTTTTAACCCCTCCTTGTAATTCAGCCAGATTGAATATCCCAGGAACAAAACTGAAAATATTCCTCTCCTATCAGAATCCCACATGTTGTGATTTGTGCTTTTTTGGATGAACCCTTCCACCGTCTGAGCCAGAAGCTTCTTCCTTTGTGGAGTGAGCCTGATCACTCGACTAGGAACACAACCGGCTAGCTGCATTTCTCAGAAAGCACCTGGGTTTGCTCTTCTAACAGGCACTTTTTCTAGATTCTTCCCACCATTGCACATGGACACATACAAATCACACCGACCCCTGGAACCCCAAAGACAAACAGCAGAAAGCACCGCCAGGCAAAATGAGCCCAGAACCTTCCTGTTGCCTGGGCGCACAGGGGAGGCTCCAGGACCTTCTCTAAAAAGAAGCCGCCGCTGAAGCCAGGGGGACTGCCCAAAGTGGGGGTGTGGAGTCTACGCTGATGCTCTCAGGCCGTTTCCACTCTTGCTGGTTCTGATGCTCCTTTCTTTTGCTGCAAGCAACCCTACTGGAAAACTGGGAAATGTCCAACGATGAAGTTAGGACAGTGACCCATAAAACATCTGATTCCAACCTGTGTCCTAAGGTGTAAAGACACAGACTAAAGGCACAAGACACAGTGAGCCTTTAACCCGTTCTCCTGTGTTCTTCCTATTTCTCCATTCCTTCTCCATTTCCGGTGGGGTTCTCTACCCTCTCTCCATCCCACGTGCCAATAGCCCCTCTTTTCTCTTTCATTCTCGCCAGGTTTCCCTCCTTTCTTCCACGTGCGCCCAACGGTACCGCCCAGAAAACGAACTAGATGCGTTGGACAGCACACGCGCACATTAGGAACGCCAGCTAGACGGAGCCCTGGGAGCCTGGGGCCGAGGGGGGTCCCCGCAAACCCCGCCGGGCGAGCAAGGTTTTGCCCTCCGGCGCCTCTAGCGGCGCCCCCCAGAAGTCTGACTAGTGAGGCCTGAGTTGCAGGGACTGAACGGCCGACTGACACTGAGTAGGGAACAGACCATGAAGTCAGTGCAGACCTTACTCTCCCAAGGCCGACTGCTCCTCGTGCTGGTTCTGACAGTGCTCCTTCTTGACTCTCTTGGAGAAGATGTAATTTTTCATCCTGAATGGGAGTTTGACTCGTACGAAATCACCATTCCCGAGAAGCTGAGCTTTCGAGGAGAAGTGCAGGGTGTGGTCAGTCCCTTGTCCTACCTACTGCAGTTGAAAGGCAAGAAGCATGTCCTCCATTTGTGGCCCAAGAGGTTTCTGTTGCCCCGACATCTGCGCGTTTTCTCCTTCACAGAACGTGGGGAACTGCTGGAGGATCGCCCGTACATACCCAAGGACTGCAACTACATGGGCTCCGTGGAAGAGTCTCTGGACTCTAAAGTTACTATAAGCACATGCATGGGGGGTCTCCGAGGTATATTCAACATTGATGCCGAACATTACCAAATTGAGCCCCTCAAGACCTCTCCCAGTTTTGAACATGTCGTATATCTCCTAAAGAAAGAGCAGTCTGGCAGTCAGGCTTGTGGTTTAAGTGATGATGAACTGGAATGGCAGATGGCCCCTTATGAGAATCAGGCTAGGCTAAGGGACTTCCCTGGATCCTATAAGCACCCAAAGTATTTGGAATTGGTCCTGGTCTTTGATCAAAGTAGGTACAGGTTTGTGAACAACAATCTTTCTCAAGTCATACATGATGCCATTCTTTTGACTGGGATCATGGACACCTACTTTCAAGACGTTCGTATGAGGATACACTTAAAGGCTCTGGAAGTGTGGACGGATTTTAACAAAATACGCGTTGGATATCCAGCGTTGGCTGAAGTTTTAGGCAGATTTTTGATATATAAAAAAAATGTATTAAATTCTCGGCTCTCATCAGATTGGGCACATTTATACCTTCAAAGAAAATTTAATGATGCTCTTGCATGGTCATTTGGAAAAGTCTGTTCTCTAGACCTTGCTGGATCAGCGAGTACTTTATTACATACAAATATCCTTGCCCCTGCCACCTGGTCTGCTCATGAGCTGGGTCATGCGGTGGGGATGCAGCATGATGAACAATACTGCCAGTGCAGGGGAAGGCTTAATTGCATCATGGGCTCAGGACGCGCCGGGTTTAGCAATTGCAGTTACATCGCTTTTTTTAAACACGTCTCTTCAGGAGCAACGTGTCTAAATAATATCCCAGGACTTCGTTATGTGGCTAAGAGATGTGGCAACAAAATTGTGGAAGACAATGAGGAATGTGATTGTGGTTCCCCAGAGGAGTGTAATAAACATCGGTGTTGCCAATCAAATTGTAAGTTGCAACCAGGTGCCAACTGTAGCACTGGACTTTGCTGTCACGATTGTCAGTTTCGTCCATCTGGATACGTTTGTAGGAAGGAAGAAAATGAATGTGACCTTGCGGAGTACTGTGATGGGAATTCAAGTTACTGCCCAAATGACGTTTATAAGCAGGATGGAACCCCTTGCAAGTATGAAGGCCGTTGTTTCAGGAAGGGGTGCAGATCCAGATATATGCAGTGCCAAAGCATTTTTGGGCCTGATGCCAGGGAGGCTCCCAGTCAGTGCTATGATGCAGTCAACCTAATAGGTGATCAATTTGGTAACTGTGAGATTACAGGAATTCGGCATTTTAAAAAGTGTGACAGTGAAAATTCAATTTGCGGCAGGCTACAGTGTATAAATGTCGAAACCATCCCTGATGTACCAGAGCATACGACTATAATTTCTACTCGTTTACGGGCAGAAAATCTCATGTGCTGGGGCACAGGCTATCATCTATCCATGAAACCCATGGGGATACCTGACGTGGGTGTGATAAATGATGGCACCTCCTGTGGGGAAGACCGGGTATGTTTTAAGAAAAATTGCGTCAATAGCTCAGTCCTGAAGTTTGACTGTTTGCCTGAGAAATGCAACACCCGAGGTATTTGCAACAACAGGAAAAACTGCCACTGCATGTATGGCTGGGCACCTCCATTCTGTGAGGAGGTGGGGTATGGAGGGAGCGTCGACAGCGGGCCTCCAGGACTGCTAAGAGGGGCGATTCCCATGCCAGTTCGGATCGTGTCCATCATAATGTTTCGCCTTATTTTATTAATCCTTTCCGTGGTTTTTGTGTTTTTCCGGCAAGAGATAGGAAACTGTTTAAAACCCAATGAGGAGAAAATGCCACCATCCGAAGCAAAAACTGGACAGGAAGAATCTAAAGCAAAAACCAAACAGGAAGCTTCTAAAGCAAAAACCGGACAGGAAGAATCTAAAACAAAAACTGGACAGGAAGAATCAGAAGCAAAAACTGGACAGCAAGAATCAAAAGCAAAACCTGGACAGGAAGAATCTAAAGCAAATGTTGAAAGTAAACCACCCAAAGCAAAGAGTGCCAAGAAACCCAAAAAGTAACCAGGCAATCCACACTCATTCAGTAACACAGGCTCACTTATTTAACCAGTTCATCATTTAACCAAAGGCTTTTCATCCTTCTCCCAATAATTTTTTACTTCCATTTTTCTCACAAGCTTTGATTAGCAAATAAATGACATTCTTGTTTTGGAAACCAACCAGGGCATTCTACTTCTGTCGTGTTCACTTGCCCCTCAGTTTGTGATCAAGTTGTGGGTATCTTGAAAATCACGCTCTCATGGCTTTTCCACACACTAAGGCTCTGAAAGTAGTGAGTTTCCTGGAATTACCATGGTGTGTAAAGTACAGCCTTGTTTCTTAGAATCCCAGGGAACAAAGCAATTGTCTGCCTCTCCCTCTGCCTCCCCCAACTTAATCCATGTGAACATCCGCGCCTGCACCCATACTGATCAATAAATGCTGACCACACATTCTGTGAATAGAAAATGTTTCTCTAAGCATTTTCAGTATTTGAGGTGATCTCACACGGGTTAAGGACACTGGTCTGTCCTAACTCTTGCGTTGCACCACAGTGCAACGATGACAACGTGATGCCAGGCCCTGGCGGTGTCCCGGGACAAGGCTGTTAACAAAACTTTTGTGTTTGCAGTGTCTGCCTGCAGGGGCAGTTCTTCTGTGAGTGCATGTGTGCTGAGGGATGCCTGGCCCTATGTTTGCCACTCTGCTAAGTAGAACAGAGGTCCTTTCACTCCCAAGGGCCCCGTGCGTCTGCCTCCACCTCTTCCTTCCCCTTTGCACAACACTTTGGGTGGGAGAAGAGGACTGAGGGGTGCCTTAGCAGGAGTCAGTATCCACTTCTTATATCCAAGCAGGGTTTGTCCCGCTCAGATTTGTATCAGCCGAAGGTTTTTGGTCTTGTTCTAGGCTGGGTCTTCCTGCTGTTCTCTCATCTTACCCCGGTGCTCCTCTCCCTCCTCAGGTAACACGGCAGGCCTGCAGCACCCCATCCCAATCTCCTGTTTCTTAGTCACACTTCTAATTAAAGATGAACTTGGGGCAGTCTCACAGGGAAGGCTGGTCCCCAGACTTTTTTCTCAGCATGTGTGCTGGGAGCATTCTATGAACTTCATGTGTGTTATGAACATGCATACTGCTGAAAATAGCTCCACAAGATAGGTGTCATTATTTTCTGATTTTACAAAAGAGAAACTGAGGCACCACAAGGTTAAATGACCTCTTAAAAGTTCCACAGTTAATAAGTAATGACTTATTCAAGAAAACTTTACATGAAAATTAGGAAATTCAATTGAGAGGATTTATGTAAAAATCAGAAGGACATTTACACATTAGGATTTTTAAAAAATTGTGATAAATATAATATTGAGCATCTTAAACATTTTTGTGTTCAGCAATGTTAAGAACATTTACGTGCAAATGTGCAAATCATCTCCAGGATGCTTTTCATTTTGCAAAACTGAAACTCCATACCCATTAAGCAACAATTCTCTATTCTTCCTTCTCTTAACCTCTCCCAACCAATATCCTACTTTCTGTATGAATTTCTCTAATCTAGGTACTTCATATAAATAGAATCTTATAGTCTTTGCCCTTTTGTGATTGGCTTATTTCATCTAGCACAACGTCTTTAGGGTTCATCTACGTTGTAGTATTTTGTGTTGGAATTTCCTTCTTTTGTAAGGCTGAATGATATTTAGAGGTGTCTGTACACCACATCGTATCTAACCATTCTTCACTGATGGGCACTTGGGTTGCTTTCACCTTTTGCCTGTTGTGAGGAATGCTGCCATGAACATTGGTATGCAAACATCTGTTCACGTCTCTGCTTTCAGTTCTTCTGGATATATATCCAGAAGTGGAATTGCTAGATCATAGGGTAGTTCTATTTTTAATTTTTTAAGGAATTGCCATACTGTTTCCCATAACAGCTGCACCTTTTTATATTCCCACTACAGTGCACAAAGGTTCCAATTTCTCTACCTCTTCCCCAACACTAGTATTTTCTGGTTTTTAGACAATAGCCATCTTAATGGGTGTGACATGGTGTCTCATTGTGGTGATGATTTGCATTTCTCTAATGATTAGTGATATTGTGCATCTTTTCTTGCACTTACTGGCCATAAGATTGTCTTTTTTGGAGAAATGTGTATTCAAATCTTTTGCCTATTGTTTGAGTTATTTGGTATCTTTTTTGTTAAATTGTAGGAGCTCTTTAGATATTCGGGATATTAACCCTTTATCTAGATATATGATTTGAAGATATTTTCTCCCATTCTGTGGGTTACTTTTTCATTTTGTTGATATTGTGCTATGACGCACAGAAGTTTTTGGTGTTTCAGTCATGAAGTTTTTGCCCATGCGTATGTCCTGAATGGTGTTGCCTAGGTTTTCTTCTAGGGTTTTTATGGTTTTAGGCCTTACGTTTAAGTCTCTAATTCATCTTAATTTTTATATAAGGTATAAGGAAGGGATCCAGTTTCAGCTCTCTGCATATGCTAGCCAGTTTCACCAACACCATTTATTCAATAGGGAATTCTTTTACCATTGCTTGTTTTCATCAGGTTTGTCAAAGATCAGATGGTTGTAGATGTGTGGTGTTATTTCTGAGGCCTCTGCTCTGTTCCATTGGTCTATATATCTGTTTTGGTACCAGTACCATGCCATTTTTGTTACTGCAGCCTTGTAGTATGCTTTAAAGTCAGGTAGCGTGATGCCTCCATTTTATTCTTTTTGCTTAGGATTGTCTTGGCTATACAGGCTCTTTTTTGGTTCCATATGAAATTTAAAGTAGTTTTTTCCAATTCTGTGAAGAAAGTCAATGGTAGCTTGATGGGGATAGCATTGAATCTATAAATTACTTTGGGCAGTATGGCCATTTTCACTATATTGATTCTTCCTGTCCATGAGCATGGAATGTTTTCCCATTTGTTTGTGTCCTCTCTTATTTCCTTGAGCAGTGGTTTACAGTTATCCTTGAAGAAGTCCTTCACATCCCTTGTTTTTCTATTTCAGCAGAAAACCACCATTGGCATTTTGATAGGCATTAAATTAAATCTGTAGATTACATTACTTTGGATAGTACTGACATCTTAATAATGTTATGTTTTCCAATCTGCGAGCATGGATATCTTTCCATGTACTTGTGTCTTAAATTTGCTTCAGTGATGTTCTGTAGTTTTTAGCATCTGAAACTTTCACTTGTGTAGTTCAGTTTATTCCTGTTTTGTTATTTTTGGTGCTACTATATGGAATAGTTTTTTTAATACCTTTTTGAGATTGTTGTACAGAAGCACAACTGATTTTTGTGTATTGATTTTGTATCCTGCAACTTTGCTGAATTTGTTTATTAGTTCTAACAGTTTGTGCGTTAATTATGTCATCTTTGAAAATAGGTAATTTTACCTCTGCCTTTCCAATTTGAATGCTTTTATTTTTTCTTCTTGCCTAATTGCTCTCATTTGAACTGCCAATACTTTGATAAGTAGAAGGGGTGAACGCCAGCTTGCCTGTCTTACTTCTGATCATAGAGGAAAGGCTTTCATGTTTTCACCATTAAGTATAATACTAGCTGTGGGCTTTTCATATGCAGCATTTACTGTGTTGAAGCAGTTTTATTACTATTTTGAGTGTTGTAATCATAAAAGTGTGTTGAATTTTGCCCACTATTTTTTCTGTATCAATTGATATGATCAAAAGTTCTTTTTTTCTACTTTGTTAATGCAGTGTATTATAGTCATTCATTTTCCTATGTTGAATCATCATCTATGCATTCCAGGAACAAATTTCACTTGGTCAGGCTGTATAATCCATTCAATGTTCTGTTGAATTCAGTATGTTAGCATTTTGTTGAGGATTTTTGCAGCTATGCTAATCAGAGATATTGTCCAATAGATTTTATTTATGGTAGTTTATTGTCTGTCCTTTGTATAGGGATAATAATAGCCTCATAAATTATTGTTTCCATCACTTCAATTTTTTGGAGGTGTTAGAGAAGGATTAGTTTTAATTTTTCTTTAATTATTTGGTAGACTTCACCAGTGAAGAAATCTGGTCCTGGAGTTTTCTTTGATGAGAGGCTTTTAATTATGGATTCAGTCTACTTGCTAGTTATTCATCTATTCAGTTTTTTTCCATATATTCATAAGTCAGTCTTGGAAGGTTGTGTGTTTCTAAGAATTTATCCATTTTATCTATGTTATTCAATTTGTTGGCAGGCAATTGTCTCTTAAAATCCTTTTTATTTCTGTAAAATTGTAATGTTCCCTCTTTCATTTCTGATTTTAGTTATCTGGGTCTTCTCTTTTAGTCATCTAGAAGGTTTGTGTATTTTGTTGATATTTTCCAAGAACCAGTTCTTGGTTTCATTAATTTTCTCTATTGGTTTTCCCTTTTCTAATTCATTTATCTCTCTAGTATCTCCTTCTACTAGCTTTGGGTTTAGTTTTTTTCTTCTTTTTCTACTAAATTAAGATGTTAAGTTGTTGGCCGGGCGCAGTGGCTCAAGCCTGTAATCCCAGCACTTTGGGAGGCCGAGGCGGGCGGATCATGAGGTCAAGAGATAGAGACCATCCTGGTCAACATGGTGAAACCCCGTCTCTACTAAAAATACAAAAACATTAGCTGGGCGTGGTGGCACACCCCTTTAGTCCCAGCTACTCAGGAGGCTGGAGCAGGAGAATTGCTTGAACCTGGGCGGCGGAGGTTGCAGTGAACCGAGGTCGTGCCACTGCACTCCAGCCTGGCGCCTGGTGATGGAGTGAGACTCTGTCTCAAAAAATAAAATGAAATAAGATGTTAAGTTGTTGATTTGATATGGTTCTTTTACTTAATGTAGGTGTTTATAACTTACATTTTCCTCTAGCACTGCATTTGCTATAGTCACAGTTTTGGGATGCTGTGTTTACACTTTTATTTGCCTCCAAATATTTTCTAATTTCCCTTATGGTTTATTCTTTGGCATTTATTCTGTACAAAAATGTGTTCTTCAATATCCACCTAGCTGTTAATTTTCTACTTTTCTTTCTGTGATTGACTTTTAGTTTCATTCTGTTGTAATTGGAAAAGATATTTTGTATGATTTCAATCGTTTAAAATTTATTAAGACTTGTTTTGTGACCTATCATATGGTCTGTTCTGGAAATATTCCATTTGCATTTGACAAAAATTTGTTTTCTGCTGTTATCGCATGGGGTGTTCTGTGTAAGTCTGTAAAAATCTATGGTCTATAGTCATGTTCAAGTCCTTTGCTTCATTATAGATCTTTTGACTGATTGTTCTATCCATCATAAAAGTAAGGTATTGAAACCTTCAACTGTGAGTATAGAGCGATTTTCGCCTCAATTGTGTCGATGTTTGCTTCATATGTTTTGGAGTTCTGATATTTGGTGCATATATATTTATGATTATCATTTCTTCTTTGTGAATTGAACATTTAATTAATACATGTCCTTCTTTGTGTCTTGTAATGCTTTTTGATGTAAAGACTATTTTGTCTAATATAAGTATAGCTACCTGCTCTCTTTTGCTTGCCATTTGCATGGAATATTTTTTCTAACTTTTCACTTTTAACCTATACATGTCCAAAGATCTAAAGTGAATTTCTTGTAGACAGCATATACTTGAGTCCTATTTTCTTATCCTGCCAGTATTTGCCTTTTAGTGGAAAGGTTAATCTGTTTACTTTTAAAGCAATTACAGTCATACATCACTTAACAATTGGGATACATTCTAAGAAATGCATCTTAAGGTAATTTTGTCATATAAACACCATAAAGTGTACTTACACAAAGCTAAATGGTATAACCTACCACACACCTAGAATATATGAGACAGCCTATTGCTCCTAGGCTACAAACTTATACATAATGCTACTGTACTGAATACTGTAGGCAATTGTTACACAATGGTAAGTATTTGTGTATCTAAATGCAAAAAGCATACAGTAAAATATAGTATGCAATATAACAGATTTCAAAATAAGGCACTTTCCATGGACAGAGCTTGCAGGACTGGAAATTACTCTGGGTGAGTCCATGAGTGAATGGTGAGTGAATGTGAAGACTTGGATGCTACTACTGCTTTATAATACAGTACACCCAGGCCACACCAAGTTTATTTTGAAATATTTTTCTTCAACAATAAATTAACATTGGCTTATGATAACTTTTCTACTTTATAACCTTAAATTTTTTCTTAATTCTTTTGTAGGAACACATAGCTTAAAACACAAACATTTCATAGAGATACGAAAATCTTTACATCCTTATTCTGTAAACTTTTTCCTATTTTAAAAATTATTTTATTTATTAAGCATTATTGTTAAACACTAAGACACACTTGTAGTTCTAGTACTTTGGGAAGCCGAGGCAGGAGGATTGCTTAAGGCCAGGAGTCTGAGACCAGCTTGGCCAACATATTGAGACTCCATCTCTCTAAGAACGAAAATAAACAATGAAGACATGGCACATGCTTTGGCCTAGTCCTACACAGGGTCAGGATCATAGATAACACTATCTTTCTATTCCACGTCTTGTTCACTGGAAGGTCTTCAAGAATAATAACACCCATGGAGCTTCGTCTCCGATAGTAACAATGCATTCTTCTTAAAAGATCAGTATTTCTTTACATCGCCTGCCTGTTGCTTGCTTTAATTCTCCAAACTACAGGAACGTCTTTGGCTGGTACTGACGGATTCTGGGCCTTTCTTTCCATTCTGCCTACAGATCACTCACATTGACTTCTTACCTTCTCAGTGACAGCTACTTACACCATATCCTCCCTTTCCTCCCCAGAAAACACCCCTGATACAACCTGGTATAATGAAAAAACTGAAGAAAACAAAAGTGCTTGCCAACCCACCACTCACCAGGTTTCCAATATGTTTGTTTTGATGGGAAAGAAAGCAGAGTCTAAAACAGCCCCTACATTCTAAAGGCATCATTCAATTGCTTGTAAATCTCTCAAATTTCTTTTTCTACTGCAATATCTCACACCTGGGGACCAGCCTGGAAGCGGATTGCTTTTGGAAAGTCTCGGAAAGATCTATTGAGCCCTTTTAGAGAGTTATTTAAATGTGGGGAGGGAAAGGCATTTTTAGCTGTGATGGCATGAGATGTTTTTCGTATGCTTGAGCAATTCAAAAAGGACTTTGTTTTCAAACTTGGCCTGTATGAGGCCTTGGATAAAGACCAGGGCCTTTGACGAGTTTGGAGAAATGGATTTGGAAACAATAAAAGAAAATGAGGGCAGCTAACTACCTTCTCCCCCTCTGCTCCCTACATACATCATTTTCCTTACATCCAGAATAATTCTCAATAAATCACTCCTTTATATGGGCAAGTTTCCTTCTCACAAAGGCACACGTTGGTTAATCTTCCACTGATACATTTTCCTTTGATCTGGAACACAGTACTTCTGTATCCATTAACCATAGTTGTGACCATAATCATCCATCTAATAAGTAAAACAGAACCATTCAAACCTGTGAGATGCTGCTGCCTGAGAAAATAATTCCACATCCCCCCAACAAGGAGCAGGAGGAACTCTGAGGACAGGAACTGGCAGCTCTGCATTCTACTTTACAGTTACTGTGGTGTGCTGCAAGGTATCTCCTCTTCCTTAGAATCCCCCAAGATGGCCAAGGCCCCAGCAGAGACAAGTGACAGAAGAAATGTGTCACACAAAGGAGACTGAACTGTGAAAGAGAAAATACACTAAAGGAAGAGAGAATACACTAAAATACATACTGGAAACCTGTGTGAGTGGTGGGTTGAGAGAAGAAAGGAGCCATACTAAAGAGACCAACCTGTGAAAGAAAATACACTAAAAAAAGGGAGGAAGAAGAAAAGAAGGAAGGGAGGGAGGGAGGGATTTATTAATCTGGGTGGGGTGGAACTTAAAGAAAAAAAGATAATATAGCCACAAATAAGGGTTTTCAATTTTAAATAATAATTTTGATTTTTGAAGTGATGTTCCTCTATTTAACAAAACACACACACACAAAATCACTCAGATTGGCAAAGCTTTTGTCTCCGACTTCTCCACTGAACAGGGCCATCTGCCTTGAGATATTTATGCTTGTGGCTTTGGCTGTGCTTCTCAGAATCAGGACTGTTTTTTAGGTATCTGAGCATATGCCAACAGTCTGAAACATCTGT
>CAUYUD010125120.1:0-11539 GCA_963575295.1 Alouatta caraya | reverse complement strand
GTAGATTAGGTTTTTTCATGTAATCCCATATTTCTTGGAGGCTTTGTTCATTTCTTTTCACTCTTTTTTCTCTAATCTTGCCTTCCCATTTTATTTCATTGAGTTGATCTTCAGTCTCTGATATCCTTTCTTCTGCTTGGTCAATTCGGCTATTGAAACTTGGGTATGCTTCGTGAAGTTCTCGTGCTGTGTTTTTCAGCTCCATCAAGTTGTTTATGTTCTTCTCTAAGCTGGTTATTCTTGTTAGCATTTTGTCTAACCTTTTTTCAAGGTTCTTAGTGTCTTTGCCTTGGGTTAGAACATATTCTTTCAGGTCAGAGAAGTTTGTTATTACCTACCTTCTGAAGCCTCCTTCTGTCCATTCATTAGACCCATTCTCCAGCCAACTTTGTTCCCTTGCTGGTAAAGAGTTGTGATCCTTTGGAGGAGCAGAGGCGTTCTGGTTTTTGGTGTTTTTATCCTTTTTGCACTGATTTCTTCCCATCTTTGTGGATGTATCTACTTGTGGTCTTTGTAGTTGGTGACTTTTGGATGGGGTCTCTGAGTGGACATCCTTTTTGTTAATATTGAAGCTATTTCTTTCTGTTTTTTAGTTTTCCTGCTAGCAGTCAGGCCCCACTGCTGCAGGACTGCTGGAGGTCCACTCCAGACCCTGCTTGCCTGGGAATCACCCACATGGGCTGTAGAACATTAAGGGTTTCTGCCAGTTTCTTCTTTTATCTTTGTCCCAGAAGGTTACCTGCCAGATGTCAGCCAGAGCTCTCCTTTATGAGGAGTCTCTTTGTATATATGGGGGTCAGGGAGCCACTTAAGGAGACAGTCTGTCTCTTATCAGAGCTCAGGGGATGTGCTGGGAGCTCCGTTGTTCCATTCTGAGCTGTTGGGCAGGTATGTTTAAGTCTGCTGCAGCGGAGCTCATAACTGCCTTTTTCCCCTGGTGCTCTGTCCTGGGAAGGTGGGGCTTTATTTATAAGTTACTGACATTCTGCTGCCTTTTTTCAGAGATACCCTGCCCAGCAAGGAGATAGCCTAGTCACAGTCTGCCAGCAGAGGTGTTGCTGAGCTGCCATGGACACTGCCCAGCTCCTCTGTGAACTTCCTTGTGGTTTTGTTTATAGAGGTATAGTTAGAACTGTCTTGGTAGTGGCAGTCTGTCTCAGTAATGGCAGACTGTCTCTGTAATGGCGGACTGCCTTGGTAGTGGTGACTGCCTTGATAATGGCAGATGCCCTTCCCCCCACAGAGCCTAACCATCCTGGGTCCAGCTGTGCTTGCTGTGAAACTCTCAATCTAGAGCATTTCACATTGCTGGTCTTTGTAGGGGTGGGACCTGGTGAACTAGATCACTTGGCTCCCTGCTTTCAGCCCCTCTTTTTCAGTTGAATGGATGACTCTGTCTCCCAGGCATATTCCAGGCGCAAGTTGAAACAGCTGCCCCGATTTGTGTGAGTTTTTGTGCGGGGAAACCCGCGGTGCTGGCTGCCGTGCTGGAAACTCTTGGTGCTTTTCGGCTGGTAATCTCCTGTTCTGTGGGTGGTAAAAACTGTGGGAGAAACACAGTATCTCAACCAGAGTGCTGGAGTGGCTGGAAAAGCCCCCAGTGGCCTCTGTTAAGTAGGGAGGGGGGTCCTCCAAGGATTGCACTTGCTGGTTGAAGCAGTGCCCTACCCTGCCTTGGCTCACCCTTCTTGGGCTACACCCACTGTGCAAACAGTCCGATTGAGATGCACCTGGTACCTTGTTTGGAAATGCCATGATCACTTACCCTCTGCGTAGCTCTCTCTGGGAACTGCACTGCAGAGCTGTTCCTGTTAAGCCATCTTGGATCTCCTCAATTTTATTTATTTATTATTTTTTTTTAGATAGAGTCTCACTCTGTTGCCCAGGCTGGAGTGCAGTGGTCTGATCTCGGCTCACTGCAACCTCCACCTCCTGGGTTCAAAAATTCTCCAGCCTCAGCCTCCCGAGTAGCTGGGATTACAGGCGCCTGCCAGTATGCCTGGTTAATTTTTGTATTTTTAGTAGAGACAGGGTTTCACCATGTTGGCCAGACTGATCTTGAACTCCAGACCTCAGGCGATCCTCCTGCCTTTGCCTCCCAAAGTGTATTATGAATATTTTTAGGAGATTCTGATTTGGAGCTAACAACAAAACTTTTGGGACTAAAGGTAGGCTTCTGCTTGAAGACACTTTTAAGTGGTGTCCTCAATTATTAGTTTAGAGATATTTGGGGATTTAGTAGCATCATTGAAGCTAATAAATCTTTAGTTTTATTTCTGTTGATGCACAAAATAGAATCCTTCAATTTTTCTTTTAATAAAGACCATCTAGGTTAAATATAAAATTATTAAGTAAATAGCAAATAATTCAAATTAAGCTTTTTAGACAAAAATGAGTCAAATAATATTTTGGAGTGAGATAGGGGTAATTAGTTGCTGGGCAAGTTTTTCCCAGGATACTTGTGCCTGATTTACCATGCTGATGCTGAAAGACTTTAAAAATTTCTATCTACCCTCATTTCCTTACACATTTAACTTCTAAAATTCTTACAATATAGCCATGTTTAATTTATGGCAAATATTTATGTACCCATTGTTTGCCCCTTTCGTAAAGAAGATTCAGATTCTATATGGAAGTAGATCTGTTAACTCCTTTGTTACCGTAGTTAACATAGTTAACCTATAGTTCCCTAAGAAAACACCTAATTATGTAGTTCCCTAAGAAAACACCTACTCAGGTGCAATATTTCCAACTTAATTACGGTTAATGATCAAGTTAGCTTCGATAAATGAAATCCTTAGTGAGCACATCAAGTTTCCTTTAGTCATCTATTCCAGACTTTATCAACTTTGTATCAAAGCTGATTTTAATAAAAAGTTGAACAATTTGTATTTTATGTATTTCCTCAATCTGTTTTCAGTATCAGAACAGTTAATATAATGTAAGGAAAATTCACATATAAACAAAATGTTTAAACAAAACCTTAGATCCTATTTTTGTGGAGTACACAAAGCCTGAGGTCTTGTCTATGGACAGTAACACAGAAATCCTTATAGTGCTTGACTGCCTATGTAAGTAAAGGTTGTTGAGTTAGAGGCAGAAAAATACATTCAGGCAGCTGAGAAGGAGAAAGAGAATTCAGGGAAGCAGAAGGGCCAAAGATCAGCGGTCTAGGAAACTTTGATCAGAAAACAAACATCAGAACTTCAGAAGTCATTAAAGTAGGATCAGGAGCTGTAGACAGCAAGGAGGTTCCATGTTGCCACATGGCAGGTTAAGGGTAGATTGAGTGTTGCTATAGCAGTGTTCTGGATCACTTTTTCCCCTTCTGTTAATGTTAGAGCCTCTGGGTTTTAAAAGGTTGATGCCTTTTTAGGTACACCTTCTTTTAGTTAAAGGTCAGGGTTTCATCAAATAGTTCAGAGTTGAGATCAATTAGCAGTGGTGTGTTCTTGACATCCTAGTAAATACTTACGTAGTCCAAGGATTTAATTGTTTTGAAGTCTTGAGAGGTTATTGTTAGTTCCTAGAGTCTCTTAAATGAAGTTCCTTACCTATTAAGTCATCTTTTGGCTCTATTTTCTTAAAGAATTTGAGAAGTCAAATTTTCTAGAGAATGCATTTAACTACTGTTTTTAAGATATTTTCTTTGAGGATAGTAACTTTTTAAAGAACCTGCTTCAGTATCCTTATTTTAGCCCTTTCAGTTTGATGCTGTTTTGGGCAGTACTATCCAGTCTTAAAACAGTCATTTTTAAAATTACTATTTCAGATCTCTTTAAGAGTGTACTTTTAATATCCACATTGTTTTGGTGTTACCACTTCTATTTCCCAAGTTTGAAAAATAAAAGAAAAAAATTAGGCTTTATTTACTTAAATGGCCTTCATTGCTGTTATGAAAAAAAATATGTATCTTTTTAGAGATAACAGGCACCTACGTGAGAACTAGAAATTATGGAGTTTACTTCTGGTGAACATTTAGTGCTGTTACTAGCATCTTGAAAGTTCTTGGTTTACAGGTCCTTAAAATCAATTTTTAAAATATTTTGGTGCTTTTTTTGGTCCTATCTAAAGTAATATTTGATTTTAAGCAAAATACCCTTAATAGAAGAAAAGCTGGAAGTTGGGGTTAAGGCCAAAGTAGCACCTTGAGGAAGATTCTACCTTATCTTTTTCTCTTACTTCAGAATTAGAGACTGTCTTCCTCTTCATAATGGCAAAGAATAACCTCTCTTATCTCACTGGAAACTCATTACTCTATCAGCAGGATAAGAAATTATATATTTACCTGGTTATTTTTAGGGATCTGTAATCTATAGGATAGTCAATGAGTTTAATGGGTAAGATCCTGATATAGTTCGGATATTTGTCCCTGCCAGATCTCATGTTAAAATGTAATCCTCCTTGTTGGAGCTGGAGTCTTTTGGGAGGTCATGGGGGTGGATTTCTCTCGTGAATAGTTTAGCACCATTCCCTTGGTGCTGTCTTTGCAGTGGTGAATGATTTCTCCCCACATCTGCTTGTTTAAAAGTGTGTAGCACCTTCTTCCTCTCTCTTGCTCCTGCTCTTGCCGTGTGACGTTCCTGCCTCTGCTTCATCCTCAGCCATGAGTAAAAGTTCCCTGAGGCCTTCCCAGTAGCCTAGCAGATGCTTGGCACCATGCTTATAAATCTTACAGAACTGTGAGCCAATTAAACCTCTTTTCTTTATAAATTACCCAGTCTCAGGTATTCCTTTACAGCAATGCAAGAATGATCTAACACAAAGACTTGATGGTTAGCACAGATAGGTTCTACATTAAATATTTGCTATATGGAGATATCTTGGGTTATTCAGTATTACTTATTTTTAAATAAGTCTTCTGTTTTCACAATCTCGTTATCTTTTTAGTAATGGAGCAAACTATCAAGGTGAATAGTACTGCTCTTTCTAAAAGTGAACTCGGTTTTGAATCTGAGCCTTTCAGTGTTGCCACTGCTTTTCTTTGGAGGATTCTTTGCATTGTAAAAGTGGAATAAGCAAAATCAAGGAGATCAAGGAAGGTCCTGGAGAGTTCGAGTTTTGAAAAAGAAAGTCCTGGAGAATAGTGAAAAGAGGGAGATACTCTTATGTGTATATAATTCACCGTAATAAACTAATAAACAATATAGTTTATTAGCAAATAATTTAAACCAGGGCATCTCTTCTGTGTGTAATACTGACGCAAGTGGTATTTTTTTTTCTTACTTCTATGATTATCTGAAGCTTTTAAAAACAAGAATGAAGAACCAGTAACAAACTAGCTTGTGACACTGATTTAATTTCTTCTGATTTGTGTACTGTTGTTCTAGCCATAAATGATTAACTTTTATTTTATTTTTTTTAAGAACAGTTCTTTCTTGAAAGCCTCTTACATGCTAAATGTGCTTTCCTAAGCATTCTGGAGCTAAAAATAAATAAAGCATTGTTTTTTCATTTAAGAAGTCACAGTCTAGCGATGAAGGCAGATACACAAATTCTCTGTATGGGTTATTTTGGGAGTCCAAGAGGGAAAGGTATGCTTCCTACCTGACCTCAGTTGTAAACCTTTCGCAGAGTTTGTGGGCAGAGAGGGGCACAATGTGAGCAAACTCCTTTTAG
The DNA here is from genome assembly GCA_963575295.1 of Alouatta caraya. Taxonomy (NCBI): domain Eukaryota; kingdom Metazoa; phylum Chordata; class Mammalia; order Primates; family Atelidae; genus Alouatta; species Alouatta caraya. The sequence goes on along the minus strand of CAUYUD010125120.1, from coordinate 5,920 downwards.
AAAAATAGCATGGTGGCAGTTTAATGGCAAGTAGTTCTATATATTGTTTGCTTGGATGATTTCAGTGTGATTTTAGGAAGAATTAAAGGAGTTGAAAATAAGTGAACCTTAGTTAATTAAAATCACATTAATCCTGTTTCTTAAAACTTTGCATTTTTTTTAGTGCAACTATGTTGGGTGTATCTGCTTTTCTCCTGAGCAAGTAATTTTTTCCTAAATGAATCCATCTTGATTTGTGTGGACCATTTTGTGTGTGAATATTCATTCTTACAATATCTTTTATACTTACTTTTTTTCAATATTCATTTTGCAACTGACTTGTATATTGCTTCTTATATTTGACTTTGAAATGGCATACATCAGTGGAATCTTGCATTTTTTTCTAGTAATTGAATGGTATGTAGTGTATATATATTCGAAGCATGATAGTCGCTATTTGCTTATCCTTTTATTCAAATGAAGCTTTTATTTCTGTTATCACTTGTAAATTTGCTGAAAGACAGCAGGGTGAAAGCATACTATTGTGAGAAGTTTTAATCTGAAAAATACTTGGTGCTTTTTTTCTTATGAGCTATTATTATTTCCAGATTGATGGGCAGAAATGCAAAAATAAAAAAGAATTTTAGATAAAAATATTCCAAACCATTGCTTTGAAATAAAGAGAAACTTTCTCCAGGTTTTTTTTTTTTTTTTTTTTTTTTTTTTTTTAATTTAACCTAAGCAGTAACTCTAGGAGGCACTTAAGCTAAACATGAAATAATGAATCTGTGACATTATGATGGCATTATAAATTAGAAGAAAAGTAATACTTTCAGAAGTATTTTTTTCCAGTTTTAACTACAGCTTTAACTTTGATGATACTGTTCAAACTGACATTTTAAAGAACAAAGGTAATTTGCTGAATTTCTTTTAAAATTCACCTACTTAAATGAGAAATAGGCATCAAGATAACATTGTATACATTTGTTTTCATATGACCAAGTGGTGAGACCAAAATTCCATTAACTCAACTATGTGTCTTTGACCCTCTGAGAGGGCTTAGTCCTCATGAAAATGTATTTGCATTACTCTTGAAATTTACTTTTTTTTTCTTAAAGACCATTTGGATGAACATCTAGTATTACTTTTAATTCTCATCTTACTAACACTTGTATTAATGCACCATAAATATTATTATGGAGTCAGTACAGTGAGAGAAGCAGTTTAATAGAATAATGATTACTAGAATGAAAGTATAAGAGTTGAAAATCCTTTATCAGCCATCGACAAACTGTGTGACCTTAGAATGGCAGGTGAATTGTTTAGTCTTTGGACTTCAGTGTCCTCAGATTATCAGGATTTTATTTAGTAAGATTTAAGGAATCCTTTTTTCTAAAAAAAATACGGTTTTATTTAAAATATGATAAAAAATTCCATGTAGAACCAAAAATAATACATTAAAATATTTTGTGTCTGCAAGGATACATATTTGAGTTCAGAGAGTTTAAAACTAAGAGCTGCTTTTGCAAGAAATAATCTTACATCAGTTTAATATTCCTTCCTTTATAGAATTCAGAGCTTATGCCTGCCTACCTTACAGCAGAACAGCTGGACAAAAAAAATGAAAGATTCAGTCAGTCAACTGTTTTATTTGCATGATGACAAGTAATTATTTTTCAGTTGTTTTCTTTGAATTTGCTCTTCAATTACTATAGCCAAAACCAAGGTTTTTATAAAACAAGTCAACTACTTAAAAGTTTGGAAACTCGTTTTCTTTTTGTAACAGAGGATCTAGGAAGATAATGATGTGTATCAAAACATGCCCTGTGGGCAGTATCTGTCCCATAGTTACATTTATTAACTGGGGAAAGTGATCCTTATTTGATGTACTTCATAAATCTATGTAATCATGCTTGATTCTTTACCTTAAACTTCTTAGTGTCTTTGGTTAATACAGTCCTAAAATACTCCTTCCAATAAACTAGTTTTAATAGCTACTGCTGTATTAATCTAATGTCTAGTCATTTAATTCATATTTTCAAAAATGGTTTAAAAAATTTCCCTTTATATCAGATGCCATTAGAAATTGTGTATATATATTCCATTCTTAAATGTTAGCAGCAGTTCATAATTTTGCCACATGATGTCCCTAAATACATATTTTTAATGTGATTTTAAAAGGAATTTTAATGTTACATTGATTTTTACCTCCTCTTTGTCTTTCCTTTCTTTTTTTTTTTTTTTTTTTGTTTTAAAATCAGAAAAATCTCTGTGAAAGGCTTCACTTAGTCTTCTTCAGCCTGTCATGCCCTTATCTCTGCTTCCTATTTAGTAGACAATAATTGTTTATGCTGTAGCAGTGTAATTGAGTGAATGGACTAGTGAATAATGAGACAGATGATGCAGAATGGTGGTTTCACTGTGATGAATTTATTTTGTGCTTTTAACCACGTTAAAATTCAGTGTTGCTTCCTGGCCTTTTAGGTAAAATCAAATATAGTATCTGCCCTTACTAGTTAATATCTGATATTTGATAAATCCCAGAGCAGTTAATCCTCTTTCCAAGACCTGGTAGTATATTACCTCAAAGGATGGTTCACTTTACTGTGAAGCTTCAAAACAGAAGCACAAAAATTAAAAACCTTAGTATCCCCAAATAATTAGGACCTTTAAATCACCAGAATATTAATAACCCCTTGGATTTTCATGCTCCTTAAAGTGCTAGTATTTGGTCAGAGATGTGTTAATGGCATGTGGGCCCTTATTTGACTCATACATAGCAAGTAACATTTGAGCTATAAGAGTGGCCTGCATATGAAATTCTACATACATAATAATTCATATTTTAAGAAAATAATTTGGGTAACTAAATACATTTAGTTTGCTTCTGCATTGCTCTGATTCAGTAAATATAATCTTTATACCACACTGATAGTAGTATCAGCTCTGCTATAATTCTGTTTATAACTTCAGTTTAAAAAGTATGTAGGGGTGCAGTCATTAGAAAACATCAGTCTCTTGCAGTTGTATTTCCTGATAATTTGGTGTGTGCACTTTGTTACTATTCTTGTATGTTTAAACAGTATACCTTGATTTCTGTACACAAATAAATTCGAGATTGGCACTTAAATAAAAATGCAAACCATGATATAAAACTGCAGCTTCTTTTTATAGAGTAGATAAATCTGTGTTGACCTATGCTTTACTTTTTTTTTGTGCGTTTTGATTGTCCTTGCATTCTGTGGTCTAAGGATGTTTTTATTAGAGTTACTTGTCTCCTTTGTACTTTTCTTTAATACTGTTTTATATGTGGATTTTTGTAAGACTGAAGCCTGTATACTTAATTTTTTTCTCGTTAACTTTGTTCCAGCAATACATAGTTCCAGTCTGTTTGTTTACTGGCCAGATTATGGGGTAAATGAATATTCACAAAATTTGCAGCATATGTGCCATGTATGTGGATGGCTTTTTTTTTTCCTGTTGCTGCCCAGCTAATTTTTGGTTCAAGGGTGACCAAATCTGTAGTTAGGAATTTACGAAAGTATTTGATAATTTGGGGCACAGAATTTATAAGGTTCCAGGTGAGCCATTATCTTTGGATAACAGATTAAGATTGTATTCTGCACTATAAATAATTCGAGCAGAGAAATGCTTGTTAATTTAAAGATGTTTCACCTGTATGCATATGTGTACCTGTGTTTCCTTGAGAGATTAAGAATCACTTAAGGGATTCCTTGGTATGAACTTAGTTGTGTGTATCAAGTATAAAATAGTGATTATAGCAGAACATTGAAAAATTACTTGTTTTCACTTAAGAATTAAAGGGAAAGAGGAGCAAAATTATGATTGCTTTCACTGTGCAGAGCACTCACTTAGTTTCTGAGAGGGATTTACAAATGAGATAGTCGTGATTTTCTTAATATTTTCCCTATTTTGGTAGACAGACTTAAGATTTTTATCTTATTGTGTTGAAATACATATAGGTATGTGTGACTCCTGTTTCTCACTAATATACTAGTGTTCTAAAGAAACTCACTTTTATTGATTTTTTTTAATCTTTACATTTTATTTTCTTATTTATGTATTTTTTATTGTGATTTATGCTCCAAGCAGGGAGTTGCTACATAAGCCAGTGTGGCTTGGGAGAAGGATGGACAGGGTTTTCATAAATCCTCTGAGGCCTTGGAAAGCAGCTTGGTGATGTCAGATGCTCTCATTTGAATTGCTATATTGGAGATTTATGTCATTGCCTTTAGATTTTATCAGAATTTTTCTGTAATGATCCCTAATTTTAGTTTTTTTATTCTAAAATTCTATATAATGAGTTTTCTATGACAAAAACTTGTATAGTCAACTCCCAAATATTTAGATATGAGGCATGAATAAATTGAAACTAAATAATCTGAATTAGCTTATTTAATTATTTATCCTAGAATGCTCTTTAGACATATGGGATTATGATTCCGGAAATTCACACAAATTCAAAGGCCTTATTACAAAACCCAGCTTAGGAAAAGATGAAAAGATATTCAGTATCTCCACCCAATTTCTTATCCTGGAGAGATGACATTGTCTCATATTGATGCAGTGCACTTACCTAAGTAGTACATTAATCTGCCCTCTTGTCTTTTCTCCATCCTTTTTACTGTTAAGAATAGATTATTCACTTTCATTCCTGCCTTAAGATCTGGGGTGGCTCCTTAAGAATATATAAAATGCAAAAGGATTCAGATTTTAAATTGAAGAAATAGAGACAATGGGAAATTATGGTTAGGAAAATAAAGCCAAGCAAAACCAAACAATAGACTGCTTAGGGATAGACAATTATGAGGTAAAACCATAAAAAAGGCCAGGGAATTATTAACACTTGCAAGTTAGGATCTGCATGATTACTTGAAGGGAGAAGTTGGAAAGGATGCAAAGGAACTTCTGAGGTATTGATAATTTCTTATTTCTAAACATGAGTGGTGAGTACATGTTTTTATTTTTATAAGGATGTAAGGCATACACATCTATATTGTACATATTTTCTCTGTTTGTATATTTCATTATTAAATAAAATGGAAAAGAATGAAAGCCAGCCAAGAGTGAGAACTTGTATTATTTTGTCAAAACTGGAATAGTCATTCTACTCTAGAGAGTCTCAGTATAACTCAAGGTAAAATAGGAAAGTTACATATTATCAAGACTAAATAATTTTATTCTACTCAGACTATATCTGGAATGTTTTGTTTGCTTATGGGCACCACAGTTTAATTCAACCTTGACAACTAGGGAGAGCTTGGAAACTCCATAATATGTAAGAGGACAGTGAACAGCTGAAATATTTGGAACTGTTTAGTCTGTAAATACTAATACTTACAGGAGAAATGAGATTGCTGTTTTCAAATGTTTGAAGTACTCGCACTGGAAAAAAGACTTTAGTCTTTATCTTTGGAGCTCTAGGAAGTGGAATTAAGTCTAAAAAAACAAAGTTTTAAGCAGGTAGATTATGGCTTAATATAAGTCAGAACTATAAGCCTTTCAGCTAGTAAACATTCTGTATTCCTCACAGTACAAAACAACAAACACAATTTTTTTTAACATTTATTTTAAATCTACTTATTAAATAAATATATGGGGGAAGGAGAGAGTCTTTACTAGACTGTTGTAACTCAGAATTATCTTCCCTATTACCACTTGGAATATAATAACCATTTTCAAGCCCTCTGAAAAACTTAACTGTGATTTGAGAAAGTTTGATTTGGGAATTTTTATTCTCATAAGAATATCCTTTTCGCTTATTTCTTTAGACTTTCCATTCTTTTTTTTTTTTTTTGAGATGGAGTTTCGCTCTTGTTACCCAGGCTGGAGTGCAATGGCGCGATCTCGGCTCACCGCAACCTCCGCCTCCTGGGTTCAAGCAATTCTCCTGCCTCAGCCTCCCGAGTAGCTGGGACTA
>CAUYUD010125118.1:0-24321 GCA_963575295.1 Alouatta caraya | reverse complement strand
AGGATCAAGCCAGAGCAGAGACCAGCACCACGGACTCGCTTCCCCACCTGTGTCTGACACCAAGTCCTCTCCTCTCATTTGCCTCCTTCCTGATGGCCAGAGCTCTCCTTCCTCCATGGATCTTGCAGTGCTGAAAGAAGAGTCACATATTCTTGCCATTAAAAGATTCACTCATTCAGAAAACCATTTCTGCTATTCTAGTATCTTTTGCCTCTCATTTCTTTTGTTTGATTGGATGACAAAGAATCTTTAATTTTAAATGATTATCAGTACACCAAGTAATCATACGTAACAATTTTTTAAATTCTATTATCTATTAAATTTTTTTTTTGGAGACAGGCTGGAGTGCAGTGATGTGATCTCAGGTCACTGCAACCTCCACCTCCCAGGTTCAAGCGATTCTCATGCCTCAACCACCTGAGTAGCTGGGATTACTTATATGTACCACCACACCAAGCCAGGTTATTTATATATATATAATTTTTTTTTTTTTTTTTTTTTTTTTTTTTTGGTACAGATGGGGTTTAGCTGTTTTGGCCTGGCTGGTTTCAAACTCCTGGCCTCAAGTGATCCACTTACCTTGACCCCCTCAAAGTACTGGGTTTACAGGCATAAGCCACTGTACCTGGCTTCAGTGAACACTTCTGATCCCCACACTCCTGTACCCTTGACAGGGGTGTTTTGAGGGTACAGGTAATAACTGAAAAATTAAATATAAATGAAATTGGAAGATGTTTCATAAACAGTTTGGGCAGACTTGCATGGCTATATTCTTTGCACCCCTCTATGAATATGGCATGAAGGAGCTCAGCTGCTACAACAGAGGACTTCTACCTTCTAAGTTCAGTTTTCTCTGAAATCTTCTGGCAAAGGAATGGCACTACTGATAAAAATTCAACAGCTGCATAATTATACCCATGAGTTTCTTCTGCGGGAAGCAGCGTTTGACAGCAAACGTGACTTGACCATGTGACAAAAGCTACACCACTATTTAGGTTAGGATTAAAAAATATAAGAAGACATATGGGGACAACTCCGTATATAAATATCAGTAGTGGAAAGAGAAAATTGCATGTTGTATTATAATTTCATGGACCTTTTGCTTTTCTTTTTCCACAGATTTGATTACTAATAATAAATCACACATCTAAAGGAATTTATGGCTCCCCATACACTACCTAATTTGATACTCATAATTCTGTAAAAGTAGGTATTATTATTGTGACTTTACAGATGAAGTGAAACAGAGTAATTTAAGAGACTTACAATCATAAAATTGTAGAGCTGTAAAGGAACTTAAGATTATTGTCTGGTTTGCAAAAAATTTTCCTTTCTCTTTCTTTCTCTTTTTTTTTTTTTGGTCAAGAAACTTTTTTTTTTTTTCCAACCAGAGTGTTCATGTAGAAACTCATCTTATAAAACAGATTAAGTGCTATATGATATACTTTTAAGTTCAAATTTATAACATTTTTTACTTATAAAATTAATGTGAGAACAATGAAACTGCTTGGACCAATCCAACATTTAAAACTGGTTATGAGTGTCAGTAGCCATAATGTGTTTTTCATAAAATCCTCCTTTACTTCCTTTATTTATAAGTAAATTGTATTTACTTTTTATTTCCTACAAATGTCTATAGGTTTTAATTGTGTGATATTAAAGATAGTTGCAATTGGCATCAAATAGAACTTGTAGCTGGCAACTGATTTTTTTCTTTTAAATAGATTGTGAATTCAGATTATTCTTAAATTAAAACTATCCCCAAATGCAAAATATAAGTAATTGAAAAATTTTACTTCACAATTGAATCACTAACAGTCTGTAATTACTTTAGTCTTATTATAAATATAATAATCAGATGGAAAATATCTAAAACTTATAATACAATTTATCACCTTGCATAATTCGGTATTATCCCAAGACGGTGAGTTATCTAATGCTATCTATAACACAAGTAACTATAACGTTGTGATAAAGACATGAAATAAACAGATGCTACTCCAGACTCTCTTGGAAATTCAATATATGTATTGACAGCCAGTACAAAACAATCAGTTGAGTGCATATCATTATATAGGCTTACCTGTGGAACTCTACTAAAATAAGTAGATTTTTTTTAAAGAATGTATCCTCAAAGACAAAGAGAATGGTTGAAGAGACAGGATCCACTAAGAGATTTTGAGAAGACAGAAAGCTGACTGAGGATAGGTAATTGAAGTAGCAGAACAAGAAACATGAACCTTACATTTCTGCAGGGGAAAATTGCAAGGCAGTTCACCCCACAAAGAGAGGCTGAAGTGTGGGGTGAACCAGGTGAACTGGAAAGTGGTGAGAGTTTCAAGGCTAAATATAGAGGCATTGAATGGATATCTGTGTAAGGAATGGTTAGATATCCAAATACCCTCCCATCCTCCACACAGCCAGTGACAAACATGCCCTGAATCTTTATGCTCCAGAGAAATAGACATAGTATGGGCCTGGATTTGGGAACATTGAATCCTGTGGGGGTTGGGATTTTCATACTGACAGCAAGGATTCCTCTCTGGAGAAACTGAATTGTCCCAAGAGTAGACCCCCACAGAAATGGACATTTATATGCCTACATGAAAATGCCAGCTTATGATTTTATCACTCTAGTGCACAGCTCTCTTATATAACAAGTTCTTTCCATGCAAATAGACTCATCCAGTTATTTTCTTTGTGATTTATTTTTTAATCTGAATGGCAGCCAAGATCATCATAGATTATAGGAAAGGCTCCAACATGAAAGACAGAACCAAAATTAATAAACACTATAAAGTGCTTAAGAAACAGAGACAATACAGGGAGTAGAAGACAACTTCAATTATGTTCACTAATATTGTATTAGAAAAGAGAGACTATTAGTCCATTTCATGAGAAATAAGGCTGTTAAAAGGAATATTTAGGAAAAAAATTAATAGTGACTTGACAAATATATAAAAAAAGTTCTAGTAGATATATAGAAATCTAAGCATATAAAAACCAAAACAATTGCTAATTCCAGAGTAAAGTAGTCAGAGGAAGCAAAACATGAAGGTTAAGAAAAAAGAGTGGGAACAAAGAAATTAGGCCAAAAGGACCAGGAGAAAGAAAGAGAACAAGTAGTAATACTTATACAAGAATGAAAAGTAGTACACTACTTGGCTCAACAGTAAACAGTGTTTTGAGGTCAAAATAAATAAAATCTTCAACAATGTTTCAACCAAATATGATGATGTAACTTTTCAGAGGAAAAAGGTAGGTAACTGGAGACAGGACATTTCCCTTCTTTGAAGTCAGCAAGTAACATTTAAAATAAATAGATTATGAAACAGCAAATGATATTAGAAACATGTTTCCAGGAAATGAGATTGGGAAAGGGGGAAGCAGGGAATAGTTTACATTTGTCACAAGATTTTGATACAATTTGTTTTCTTTCTGTCATTCTTTTTAAACTATATGCATATATTGCTTTGATACATACATAAACAAGTAAATAAACTTCCAGATGTAAGGGCTAGTCTGGAACTGATAAAAGGATGCTAAAAATATTCTATTTTCTGTGACATTCACATGACTTGTAAATATCGTAAAACAGAATATTTAAAAAGAAAATGTTTGGAAAGTGTAGGAGACAGAGTTATTGAAACCCACGGACTAAGTCTCGTACAATTTGGATCTTTGTGTTTGTTCCAATACATCCTTTCTCTATCTTACTTGCCAGTCTTGTGGTCATTCAGCTGCTTACATGGTGGGATGGAGGATTCCAAAATGTGCCATGGCCCACTGGCATTGTGCTTACAGACTTACAGCATACCATGAAGGTGCTATGTTAAAGCCACTTCTTAAAGCAAATGCCATGTCCTAGAGTGTCATCTGCAGGGAAGCACTTTGCACTTGACAGAAATCAAGGTCTTCTACATAAGTATTGGCTCTGTGGACCCAAACCTAAAATGTGACAGTTAGGGCAGCCTCTGGTTCAAGCGCAACTAGAGTGTGAAAGAGTCAGTTGTTAGTAGATGTTATGTTACTATCATTGTTGAATTCATCCAGTCAGCTAGTAGAGAATCAGAACTCTGAGAGAATGAGGCGAATAATTTTTAAACATTGATAAGGGGGAAGGTCGTGTCCAATACAGTAGGAAACTGGATAAATCACAGGAAGAATGAAGGAACTGGGTATTTGACAGGAGTACTAAAAAGGTATTTGACAGGTTACTAAAAAGCAAAAAGGAGGAGGAAGGGAAACATTAGGTAGAAGCAGTTATAATCCAAGATCATCTTCAACTAGTTTCTAATTTTTACTAAGACGTTTTCTCAAGATCTGATTTAAAACTAATTTTTTCCATAAATCAGGTTTTTAACATTAAACAAGTAAGTTAAGTATAGTATTTCAAAGCCAAAACTGTGCCCAGGCCAGCCAGTGTGTCGAATGCCAGATACATACTCCTCAAGGGGCAAAATGCTGCTCTACAGTCGTCCTCTGAAGCATTATCCATCAATACAGGTTTTCTGAACTTGCAGTAAATTGTGTCATTTCTAATAGCAAATTGAGTATTTTCCTGGAGAGGAGGAGATGTTAACATTGATAATGAGCTATAATGTTCTAAGAGAATGCACTTACACACTTTGTTGAGAGGACAATTTGTTAGTAAATAAAAGAAAATAATAGAAGGGATTAAAGTGAGGCCAAAACTTACAAATTATTAAAATCTATTCTTGATCATACAAGAAGTAGCACAAAGAAAGCACACGCACAAGTTGTCAGATATTCCACATTTTTGCATGTGGATCAAACAGCTATGCATTTTCCGATCCCGGATAGATACCATCATCAAAACCACCGGACCTGAATCAGGCATCTTTCCTTTCATGCACTTCAGCATGGTGATAGGCCTGTCGTGTAGTTTAGACCTACGTATTCCTATCTGTCAATGTGCTTGTCCTTGGGAGCAGGGAAAAGAAAACTAGACTAGGTTGTGGAAGATATCTGCAGTCTGCAGTTAGCGAAGAAGACTCAACAAATATGATTCTATATTATATCTTGACCTTCAAATTTTTTAAATCAAAGATTAATATTTTATTGAAGTTAGTACAACTTGTAAGTTTGACCTCTCAGAACCTCCCATTTTGACAAATTAATCAACGATTTCCTACTGGTCCTTATTCTGGTGGCAAAGTCATATGACATAAGCTTCAATGCTTGCACCAGAAGTGAAAGTTTCAGCTCTCCGAGAAAGCCATTACAAAAGGTTTGCTTTATTAAATACCCTCATTCTATAGGCCAGATGACTAATCTTTGAGTCTTACTTCTTTTATTTATTTATTTAATTTATTTATTATTTGGAGACAGAGTCTTGCTTTGTTGCCCAGGCTGGAGGGCAATGGCACAATTTTGGCTCACCACAACTCCACCTCCTGAGTTCAAGCGATTCTTGTACCTCAGCCTCCTGAGTAGCTTGGATTACAGGCATGCGCCACCATGCCTGGTTAATTATTTATATTTTTAGTAGAGACAGGGTTTTGCCATGTTGGCCAGGTTGGTCTCTAAGGCCTGACCTCAGGCGATCTGCCCACTTCAGCCTCCCAAAGTGCTGGGATTACAGACATGAGCCTCCATGCCCAGCTGATTCATTACTTCTTAATTGTACCTTTGCAAATGCTGTATAATTTTGAACACATAAGAGTCAGTCTCGTGTCCCTGTCTTACTTTAGCTTTGAGAGAACAGAGATAGCAGAGGATATTATAGCTTCCAAAGACCCAAACATCTGTTCGTCAATAAACTAAACCAAAGGTGCATTGGTAAAACTCAAAAGCCAGATCCTCTATGTGAATCAGATTTAGTATCATTGGATAATATCGAGACTCTCAAATTTAAGAAGGAAACAAATTGCTCAACAGCACTGACTGGGTGCTTCCTCAAGTGCTTATCTTCACCACACAGTGGAGTGGCTGCATTGCTCCTGTTTCCTACCACAGTTTGTCATTTGATTGCATTCCAAGGTTGTTTAGAGCCAGGGAGTTCTGTCAGCTAACAAAGCCCAAGAAAGTTAATGCCAAGTGCAACATGTGGACAAAGCTTTTGATGATGTAAATTTTACCTTTAATGCCAACAGACTTGTCTACCCCTTTTATCAAGCAAGAGAGAAGGTATGGAAGAACCCACATACATCTATCTTTACTACCATGTTTAATCAAATCTAAGAAATCACTGGATATCAGAGATGTTAAGATGTCAAAAAAAAGTCCTTGAAAATTGCTAAAATACGGCATTTGAAAACAACTCTGGTCCATGCTGTATTCAACATGGCTCACGTGTGGCTTTTTTCAAAAATAAAAATAAGCACTTACATGTGGCCATCGGGTTGCAAGTTCCTTGAGATTAAGGACTCCTGTGAATGGCTTTAGTGATAGCTCAAGCAGATATCATTTTAAGATTTCTCTGCTGTGACAAATCTCATTTCAGTTTTAAAATGCCTTGTGATTACACAGTACTATTTGCATGGTGCCCCTTTTAGCTTTTAGGTCACTTAGATTTTGTCAATCAGTCCTACAGTGTGATTTATTTATCTATCACTTAATAACCATGTAGCAGAGAATAATTTCTCTGGCCTAGCATGGTAATTTGTACTATAATTTCACCCTTGCTGCTGTAAACTTAAATTCAGACACAGCTATGATTGCTAAAATTAAGATTTCTAGGTCACTTTTCAGCCTCTGTGGTTCCTGTCTTTCATCATTTCATCCCACTCCATCTTCCTCAGTCAGAGTATGGTTCGTCAAACATATGAGCAAAGAACCCGCCAGTTGTTTCTTTCAAATGTGGTGCATACTTGATAGAGCAGGGAACATTTCAGTACTTAAGCGAACTGGGGTTTTTATGGCCATCCTGTATATCCTGAAGTTAAATTCAGAGAAATGTGAAAGGGGATATTTTTTAAATCACAGTCAGGTTACTTCCTAGAAACTCCTGCATTAGGAAACATCAAATGGATAGAGAGAAAGGAATCAATATCACTAACTGGAAGAACTAAGCGCATCCCAGAGACAAGTAGACATCATCTGTGGCAGGATTTCTCCAGCCTGTCATATTTTAATGCCACAGTCTTTTGAAAAGGGACATTTTTTCCTTTCTTTTTCTATTTTTACACAGGAAATCGTCTTTGAATTGTGCCAAATTAAGTAGAGTATGAATAGCGGTTGGGCAAGTGGTTAGAATCTTCTCAAAGCACATTGTAGTTAATATTTGAGAGCATGAGCAAAATTCCCCAGCAAGATGCGAGATGTGATTTCTGAAATATCAAAGCCTGTCCTTTATTTTTCTAGACCCATTAGTTTCCAGTTGTGATTTAAAAGGGAACTCTGAATTCCACTTCTCTCAAATCATTCAATATTTTAAGTAAGACGTTCTGTCATCTCTTTCTCCTTGTGTGTTTTTCTCTTTTGGGCCAAGTCTCTGTTTCTATAAATGTGGACTTTGAAACAGGTTAGAACAGATTTATTATTAGTCACTGTTATTACCCACAGAGACAGGAATCTCATTTGCAAAATAATTGAAAATAAAATAAGAAAAAATAAGGATTTTTTCTTAAAAATCGCAATGGCATTTTTTTTTTTTTTTTTTTTTTTTAGACGGTGCCTCCCTCTGTCACCCAGGCTGAAGTGCAGTGATGCCATCTCACATCTCAGCTCACTGAAACCTCCGCCTTCCTGGGTTTAAGAGATTCTCCTGCCTCAGCCTCCCCGCCATGAGTAGTTGAGATTACAGGCGCCCGCCACCATGCCCAGCAAATTTTTTATTTTTGTAGTTTTAGTAGACACAGGGTTTCACCATATTGGCCAGGCTGGTCTCGAACTCCTGACCTCAAGTGATCTGCCTGCCTCAGCCTCCCGAAGTGCTGGGATTACAGGTGTGAGCCACCACGCCCAGCCCACAATGGCAATTTTTATGAACACCTTTACTGTCAGCACACATGAAACAGAGTGAGTCGAGTTTATTGAATACTTTTGATGCCAAACGCAGAAACTTGGAGAACAAAACCCTGCAGTGTTGCCTTTTTATAAGTTGCAGATGTTAGGTATCTCGATAGCTATCTCCTGGTTCAGCCACTGCCCACGCCAAGAAGAGGCTCTCCAGCAGAGTGAGAAGTTCTCAATTTGAAACTCAGCTTCAACAACTTGCTGGTTGTGACTTTGAACAATCCACTCACATTTTGTAACATCGCTGCTTTGTCATCTGAAAAGTGGCAGAAATAATACCCATCTCTTGAATATATCATGAGTAAATTTTTTAATGCATAAAACCTCCATGCTTCCGCATGCAGTCCAAATACGGTAAATAAAGTTTCCTCTTCCCTAGGTAAGAAGGACTGCTTAATAAATTATAAAGCTTTCTGTGAATGCAAGGGATTGTTATTAATATTGTGTTGCTTTTGGATTCCGACTTTTACAAAAGAGCTTTAGAAAAAGAAACGAAATTTAGTCATTGTCTCACAGAAACTGGCATAAATAAGTTCACAATAAAAGTCACCCTTCTCATCACTTTCCAAACTTTTCATCATTTATTAGCACAAATATGGCATGTCAAACAAAGATTTTTTTCTACCTCAAAGCAATTTTTTTCTCTTTGTCTTTCTTATCTAACATCAAAAGTATCCTTTTGAAAATTCATAAACACAGTAGAAAAGAAATACCAAATCCAAAGCTCCCCTCTCTTTTTCTTGGATGAAAATGAAGATCGTATGCATTTGGAAAACAAAGGAAAGAATTGGAATGGTGTCCTGATTCATCCATTGCAGTCATTAGCAGCGTGTGTGCATTTCTCAAAGTGGACACACATCTCTGTTTGTGCAAATACTTTCCGTGTTTTCATTTTCCATCCTTACAGGAATTCGGACAAGGTATACACTGATTATTACCCCGTACAAGTTAGTGTAGGGTATCTGTTCCTGCTAAGCAACTTTCTTGGCTTTATCATCACTATTCAAATCACAGATCCCGGATTTACAATCCATTTTAATCCTCCACTGAATCATTTTAAACTAATTATTTGCACATTCAGTTACAGAAACCAGGAAGTTATCTGGATAGAGTTCCAATTTATATCTCTTCTTATTTCATGTATTTTTGAATCTTATTATTATAAGACACATGCTTCAAAACAGATAGGTGAATATATTTTATTGGCTTGCTTAATGGTTTTTTATTAGTAGTGATAGTATTTTGGAAGATAACACATGAAGTCTTTCTTTATATCATATTTATTCTTTCCACATAATTCCCTTGACTTTGGCCACCTGTTTTTGATACAGGATTGAGTCTCATTTTCTTCATATATAGAGAATTTCAGATTTTAAAACTGACTTAAACTTAGAAAGCTAGACCAGTCTTTTTGTTAAATATGACCCAACAATTTATAAACATGGTAAAAGAACAGATTTTGTTAGTCTTTGTAAATTACATAAATACTTATTCTAAGACCATATACTTTCAAGTGGAAACAAAGAGGAAATTCAGGGCCAAGGTGCACTTTTCATGTGCAAATTATTTGTGCTGCCTGATTTTGGTAATCCCAACCCTTACCACTGTGAAATTTCCACAAATCCCAAACACGACAAAGCTATTAATAGTTTAGGATTATATGGGACTAAGCATTATAATAAATCAAAATGTGTTATCACATACTTGAACATATTATCACATATTAGAGCATCAACAGGGTATGTCAGCTATATGTCAGCTATGGAACCAAGGAGTCTAATTTATCACATTGAAATTCTATTCTATTTGAAGATAGCTAGCAAAACAGTAGAAATGTTTAGAGTGGATTTTCCCTATGAAAGAGTCTTCATAAATCTTACAGATTTTGCAATATTTAAACATGAACTAGCAAACTCATGAAAATATATAAAGCCTTTAGGTATAATAATCATATCCCTATCCCTTCACTGATGTATTTTAGTATATAGTATCACAAACTTTCCAAACATGAGTTGTAATAAATGTTTTTATTGTATCTGAGATGTGTCCGTTATTTTTTCATTTTTTATTAATAAATATGTGAGCCATGAAGCATGATATTAAAACAAACACCCATGAACCTACCATCTAACCTAGAAATACAGTAGAATCAATGCCAGTATATTGTTGAACTGGTTTCTGAATTTAATAAAAAAAATTCTGTATGTATTCTCAGCATCTTTTCCCAATCCACATTATGCTTCTAAAATTTATTGAGGTCAATTAATACATCTGTAGATCACTAATATTTACCCATGTATTGTATTTTCCTAAACGACTACATCACAATCTATCCATTCCCTCATCAATGGGCATTTAGTTGTTGCTAGATTGTTTTTCTTATCACATGCTGCTATTAACAGTGTCATAATTTCTTCTAGGGACAGGTATGCAAGAATTTCTCTAGGGTATTTATCCAGGAGGGGATCTGCTAGACCATAAGGTATTTTAGTTTGGATTTCCCAAAATCCAGGTCCTGAGACAAATAATTCCATGCATGGGAGTTTATTTGGAAAGTTATTACAGGAAGCAAAGTCAGGGAGTGGGGAAACAGCAACGAAGGAAGAAATGCCAATAAATGGTATAATCATGTGTGGTTACTGCTGTGGGCAGCTGGAACCAATTCCACTGAAAATATTCAAGAGACTGTTAAACCCACCTGAGAACTGTCCCTCCAAGGAGAAAGAAAGCAGGGCTATTTATCCACCACTTCTTGTCCCTCAGTGTGCAGGGTGGTTCTGGGGGAAATTCGTGCTCTGGCACTGTCAGGCCAATTGTGTGTTTTACCAGCAAATTCTAGCAGATGCTTGACAAGCTATCAGCGTGTATTGAGCCTGTTCATCTCACCTGCAGTCAGCTCCACGGTTGGCCAACAGGATGGGAGTAAGTCCCTGACGTCTCTCCTACAGGAAGCTGATACATGTTTAAAGTTGCAAGACAATAATAAATTGTCTTCTTAAGTGGTTGGCTCAGTTTAAATTTTCATCAATAGAGACGAGGTCCCTCTGCCCAGCATCGCCATTGTACTGTGAAAGTTTTAAACTTTTGCCAATCTATGACATGGTATTTTAAAACATTTATTGTATTTCTCTAGTTGTTAATGAGGCAGAAAGCATCTTTATATAAACTTGTTAAACATTTGCGTTTTCCCTCCTCCTTAGGTGCATCTATTTTAAACAATTGTTTTATATTCTTTTTTTCAATTTTTAGAATTTATATATTTTAGGTACTAAATTTCACAGATATTTGTGTGTTAAAATGTGCTTAATTTTAACAAAGTGGAATTTATCAGTCTTTTACGGATACTGCTTTTCACCTGAAGAAATCTACCCTCGGAATACAAAGATATGTTTCTATATCATACTTAAAACTTTGAACATGTTGCTCTTCACATGTAGATATTTAATTTTTTTGGAATTTAACTTCATGCATGTTGCAAAGAAGGATCCAATTTTGTTCGTTTACTTAGGAATAAGCATCATTTTTGAGATGATCCATCTTTAGCCACTCACCTCCAACACCACTCCTGTATTATGTTGTCACCTTATATGCATATATGTGACTCTGTTTTCCCTACATAAATACCTCACTGTTTTCATTATCACTGCCTTGTATATAGTTTGATATCTGCTAAGCCAAATTCCTTTACCTTTTTCTTCCCAAGAGTAATTTTTACTGTTTTTGGCCCTTTTGCCCTTCCCCATAAACATAAGAATCCACTTTTCAAGCATGAAAATCTTTGTTGGAGTTTTGCTGCAATTACATTGAATCTAGATACCAATTGAGGGCAACAGACACATCAACAAAACCAAGTCCTGCTTCGTGAACAAAGATATCTCTCACTTTGTGTCTTACTGTCTTTAAATAAAGTTTTATATATGCTACACTTTATTTTTCTTCTAGGTACCCAAACCACCTTAAGAAGATTCCTTTCTATTCTACTTTGCTAGAAGTCTTGTATCATGACGGGATGTTAAATTGTACCTAATGATTTTTATGCACTAAAGCAATAATCATATGGTTTTTCTCTTTTATTCATCAAAGTGGTGAATTACATTAATACATTTTCCAGTGTGAAACAACTATTAAACTCATGATAAACATAGCTTGTTCATGATATTCAGTTTTCTGGGCAATAAGTTTATAGCAGTGATTTAAACAGTGTCTGTACTCATAAAGTTATATTCCAGTGTGAGGTGGGGAGAGAAAATAATAAACAGATAATAGCTAGATGTATTATGTCACACATATTGATATTACAATGTAATACAATACTGATATTCAAGGAAAGACATATGTATTAACCATTTCCCTTGCCACAAAACCCAAAAGATATCTGCTAATCAACTGAAATTACAAAAACATATCTTGCACATGTATCTGAACACGACATTATGCAAGAAGTCGTTGATATGACATGCTAATCCCAGGGATCAATACGAATGTGAGAGGCTTAATAAACAGAGAAACTACACACCAAAAGTACAGCAGTTAAAGAAATAAGCGTAGAAAGGGTTGCACATTTATTTACCATAAAATGGCAGCCAAGCTGAATTAGAATTCCTTAAGTTGCTTTTTGGCTTCATGCTTCTTAAAGGTGTTCTTTGGACAATTTTCTTTAGTTTACAGTATGGATATAATCATTATTAAAGGGAATTTGTTGCATTAATTTCCTGATATCACTATAAAGTAAAAAACCTAGAGGGTGGTTATGCAGTTTTTTTTAAGAGTACCCAGTAAGAGGACACCAGTATCCATCCATATTTATAAACATGTTTATCCTCCTAACATTAGCTATGAAATAAGTATGCCCCAGGCTCCTCTGGCTGTGGTAGATATTTTTTCTATGCTGTGCCTGGGATTCTGGGACTGCATACAGAGTGAAAGAAAGAGAGGAAGTCTACAGTAGAATATAGCCAAGCAGTCCCACTGAAGATCACATAACACTTGCATGGCAGAAATGGGAGAGAATTTCCAGCCACCAGCTGTAAAAGTGGGAGGAAATAAAGAACAACTACAGTGTATAGCTGGTAAATGAACACAAAAATTATGGGAACCAAAAATTAATTCCATTCACACCTGCCTGTCTCATCAAAAGGAAGTGAACTGCAGAGTAACCAAGAGGAGGGTCTCCTGTTTCAGAAGTATTAACACAACTCCAAAGACCTACACAGAGGCTCTGTGAAAGAAGGTGTTGCTGCAGGCTGCTTTGGAACTTTTAAAGTAAAGAGGTTGCTCTTGGAGAAGGGACAAAGGTGCAGCATTGAGTGCCCTATTGTATTAGTCAGGTTTCTCTGGGGAAACAGAACCTAGATAGATAGATAGATAGATAGATAGATAGATAGATAGATAGATAGATAGATTCCATAGATAGATAGACAGATAGATAGATTCCATAGATAGATAGATGATAGATAGACAGATGAGACAGATAGATTGATAGATAGATTCCATAGATAGATAGTGATAGGTAGATAGACAGATGAGATAGACAGATAGATAGATATATAGATAGATAGATAGATAGATGATAGATTCCATAGATAGATAGATGATGGATAGATAGATGAGACAGACAGATTGATAGATTCCATAGATAGATAGATGATGGATAGATAGACAGATGAGACAGACAGATAGATAGATAGATAGATAAATAGATAGATTCCATAGATAGATGATAGATAGATAGATAGATAGATGATAGATAGATTCCATAGATAGATGATAGATAGATAGAGACAGACAGATAGATAGATAGATTCCATAGATAGATATAGATAGATAGATAGATAGGTTTCATAGATAGATGATAGATAGATAGATAGACAGATGAGACAGATAGATAGGTAGATAGATTCCATAGATAGTAGATAGATAGATAGATAGGTGAGACAGACAGACAGACATAGATAGATAAATACATAGATACATAGAAAGATACATAGATATATAGAAAGATACATAGATACATAGATAGCTATCATAGATGATAGGTAGCTAGACAGAAGAAAGACATAGATAAATGATACAGAGAGAGATCGTGATCATAGATAAATGGATGGATGGATAGATAGATTCGATAGATAGATACCTACATACATACATACATACATACATAGATACATAGATAGCTATCATAGATGATAGGTAGCTAGATAGAAGAAAGACAGATAAATGATACAGAGAGAGTGTGATCATAGGTAGAAAAATGGATGGATGGATAGATGATAGATAGACAGAAATGATAGATAAATTTCTTATGGGAATTTACTCATGCAATTATGGAGGCCGAGAAGTCATCATATGTTGTCTTCAAGATAGAGAACCAGGAAAGCTGGCAGTGTAAGTCAGCGTGAGAACCAGGAGGTCCCATGCTCAAGGACAGGAGAAGATGAATGTCTCAGCTCAAACAGAGAGAAGGAAAAAGCTCACCCTCCCTCTGCCTTTTTGTTGTATTAGGGCCCTCAATGGATTGGATTGGATTGGATGGTGCCCACCCACAGTGATGAGGGTGGAACTTCTTTATATTGATTCAAATGCTAGTCCCTTCTGGAAACACCCTCACAGACACCCCCAGAAACTGGGTTTTACCAGCTATCTGGGCACCACTTAGCCCAGTAAAGTGGACACATAAAGTTAATCATCAGCCTTATCAGTAGCCCGTGAGCCTGAGCTCCCAGTGCCTCTCAGAGAGACATTATGGTTTGGACAACCATGGATACTTCTGGTAGCTGGGATTAGAAGAAACACATACATCAGGGATACTTGGAGTCCACTGAGGACTGGAGCAAGAAGGCTGGCAATGTAGCAAGAAGGAGAATCAGGGGCTGGGACAGAGAGGAGACTAGAAAGGAATCTGAATGGAGGAGAGAAGCAGGCAGAGATATAGTCTCCTGAAAATGTTGTTGCCCATGAAAACCCTGACATTTCATCAGCCGCATATTATTATATACTCTACTTTGAAGTCAGACTTACCTGAATTTAAATTTTGCCTTTGCTTATACTACTTGTGCAACCTTAGGCACATTATTGAACCTTTATTAGCCTTGGTTTTCTGAATGTTACAATCCTAACTTTTGGGGTTGTTTTGGGAATATGAGGTGAAGCAATTCACATCAAGTATGTACCATAATGCTTAGCCAAAGCAATCATTCAAAAATTATTTAATAAATGGCAGCTCACATTTATCTCAATTGCTGGAAGAAGGAAGAGAAGTATTCTTCACAGGTGCATAGCAAGATGGATAGGAGTAAATGAAAGAGGTAAGAGATGGCACGGTGCCTTGAGAAGGGGTTTTTGAGTCTGGATTCCAGGGGTAAGCAGTGTGGTATATGGAGCTGAGCAAACATTCATCTGCACACTTTACCTTCCCCTGGCCCTTGATTTCTTAGCAGCAGATGAGATCTAAGAGAAATAAGGTACATTTATACTTGGAGAAATGGTCAAAGGTCACCTCGTCCAACTTCTAACTCATTGGCGGCACCCACATGCAATGCTGTTTTCTATCTTCGCTGTAGGTGTCTCTCATGAAAGGGAGTTTATAAACTCACTACGGTCACCTCCTATTGATGCCCACCGTTAATGATTAGGAAGTTCTTCCTTAGATGAGCTGGATTCACTCTCCTGTTACTTAGTTCAGCTACCCTGGGGTAACACAAAACAAATATCTTTCTGTTTCTACACATGCACCCCTATCGTACTAGTCTCTTCTCCCCTACTGTCAGGAATTGTGAGGAGCTGACTTACAATAGAAAGGAAAAAAGACAACCTTGGGGGATACTCTTATCACTAGAACTGTTTAAATGGATTTATAGGGGACATTTAATGAGAGCAGAAGTTGAAATTGCACTTGACTGAATTTCAGGGCAGCAGATTTTTATTTAGCAGCCAGAAGGGGTGCAAGATATGTTAAAGAAGAACGAGAAAAGGCAAACCTGCCTGTAAGGAGCTTAAAATCTGGTTAATTTAGCCACGCTAATGATAGAGCAAGAAAAGTGGGTGAGCATAGAACACTGTTCAGATGCCACTAGGAAAAATAGAAAAGATTATAAAAAAGTCTACATTTGTTAAAGCTAAAAGGTAAATGTTTAAATTAAAATGATTATTTCATTATAAATGCAATGTATGGCCATTATAGAAAAAAATGATAAAATTAGCAATGAGGAATATAGAAATATATAACTCTACTACCCAGATATAATCAAGATTAATTTGTCATATGTATGCTATGGAAATCTTTTCTTTAACTCTAGATGAATTTCCATGTGGAATTGTACTATACATGTGATCTCATAAACTGCCTTTTTAGGACATTCATTATGAGTATATTTAAAAATAAATATTCATGTGTAATATCTTTAATAGCTAGTTAGTATTTCATTCAAAGACTATATCATCCTTTACTAAATTGCCCATAGTTGGACCTTTTAGTGTACTATAAACAGAATTCTTACAGCTAAATCTTTGCACAGTCTTAATTCTTTCCTGAAAATATGTTTCCGGGTATGGAATTGCTGGGTCAAAGCATGTGCACATTTTTAAGCCTTTTGATCAGTAATGCCACACTGAATTCGAGGAAGATTGTTCTCTAGCAGGGTAGAAGTGATCATTTCTCCATCAGTTACTGATGATGTGAGTATTGTTATTTCTTTAACACCTACCAGTTTAACAGTTGACAAATCATGTGTCATCATTTCTTTGATTACTAAAATAAAAACAGTCTTTGAAAATAATGATTTGCAGTCACTTTCCTCCTGCATGAAATGCTTATTTTTATACAAGGTAATTAACATGTTTCATTCAGCAAATACTTCTTGAACATCTACCATGTGCCACACACTGTTTGAAGTGCTGGGAACACATTCATGAACAAAACAAACAAAAATCTCTTCTCTCCTGGAGCTTCTGCTCTAGTACAAGTCTATACTCTAACAGCTTTTCTCTTAATTTAATTTTAAGTTCAGGGGTACATGTGCAAGATATACGAGTGTGTTACACAGGTAAATGTCTGCCATGGTGGTTTGCTGCACCTATCAACCCATCACCTAGGTATTAAGCCCAGCAGGCCTTAGCTATTTTCCCTGATGCTGTCCCCGCCACCTGCTGACAGGCCCTGGGGTGTGTGTTGTTCCCCACCTCCCCTGTGTCTACGTATTCTCATTGTTCAGCTCCCACTTATACGTGAGAACATGCAGTTTTTGTTTTCTGTCCCTGCGTTAATTTGCTAAGGATAATGACTTGTAGCTCCATCCATGTTCCTAAAAAGGTCGTACTCTCATTCCTTTTTATGGCTGCATAGCATTCCACGGTGTATATGGACCATATTTTCTTTACCCAGTCTATCATTGATGGACATTTCAGGTGATTCCATGTCTTTGTTCTTGTAAATAGTGTTGCAGTGAACATAGAGGTGCATGTATCTTTATAATCATTCTAATAGTTTTTTTCTTTTCTTTTTTTCTTTTAAAATTAATCGATGCAAGCTTATTTTTTTCTTTTCTTTTAGAACATTCTAACAGTTTTAACATGAAGAAGTTACTGACACTTTCATCATATTGTGCAACTTTGATGTCTTCAATGTGCCATCTGGAAGCAATGTGTATCTTTAGGAGAGGAATAAGTGTGACAAGAGTGTTAGAGGTTGACTAGGCCTTATAAACCACACAGTGTAGCCCCTTCATTTCATAGACGAGGCACCAGAGTAGACCTAGAGAGAGAGAGAAAAAAAAAACAAAAAAACAAACAAACAAAAAAACACTTGTTTAGGCTCACACTGAGTTAGTGATCCAGAAGGATTCCATATCCAACAGCAGTATTTCATTTGGAAAATGGCAAAAAAAAAAAAAAGTCCTCTTTTATGAACTGTATTTATTTTGTTTTTTGATTCCTGCATTATACAAATAACAGTGAACATTTGTAGGGTCTTTCTATGTGCTAAGCACCCTAAGTGCATAAGTTCCTTCAACTCCCCCATAAGACAGACCCAAGCACGAAGCAAACAGATGGGCAAACGGAGGCTTGGGGTGCTTAAGTACAGTGGCAAATAATCATTTTCCAGGACGTTTTACATCTTAGTAATCAAAGAAATCCAGTTAAAACAGTGACATATGATTTGTTGCCTGTTAAATTGGCATCTGTTTAAAAAATAACAGTACTCACATCATAACTAGTAATTGACAAAGCTTTTACTCAAGTCTAGCCCTGTCAGTCTCCAAAGGCCACCACTGCTCTACCCTCGTCCCTAGTGTACTGTTGGGCATCTGTCATTGTGAGAAGTGTGTAGAAAAATGAGAGATTTAAGGACAAGGAAAAAAAGCAAGGCAGCCCCAGTCTGGACGCTGAGGTGATGACGCTGAGGCCTGGCGAATGAAAGAATGAGGGGACTCTTTGGGTGACTTCACCCTGCGCATTTCATTCTGTCGCTCCTCTGCTCACCGTTCTGCTTTCCAGTGACCCCATTCTTTCTCTGTCCTCTCCAAAAACTGTCTTTCTGATTCCTCAACCATAGTAAAGTGCAAATGACGTGACAACAAAGTGAAGAACTATTCAACCAGCCAGCAGGTGCCATTTTTATTCTTAAACGAGTCAGGGTCTCAAACACAAGGGATATTGCACTCATTGCAGTTCCAGACATCCACTTACTTTCACGGTAAGGGACTTGTCTCTTTCTTGTTTCTTTGTCTCCTCCCTCTTCTTCTCCTTCTGTCTTCCTCCTCCTCCTCCTCCTTCCTCTTCCTTTCTCTGGTTTTAGACTGGAGCCTATAACTGAGACCCAGTATCCCACCACCTCAGCAGACCAACTTTTAGGACTAGTCCTTTTGCCAGAATTTTGACATCACATCAAAGCGCATGTCCAAATATGGATAAGGCTAAAACCAAGAGTCTCCAGGTTTTAGCCTGTTTCTCCTCAAGGGGTGGATGAGCCTCTCTTATCAGCCTTTCCCACCAATGTCTTCTCATGCCAGGCCCGGAGAACAGAAGCGCCGTCAGCTCTCTTAGCTGCCCAGCCTTTGACCTATGCAGGTGTCGCCTGAAATGGTAGAACCCAGAGCAGGTGGGAAATTGTCAGTGACATGCAGGCAGCATGGCCCATCCCAGCTGTGGGTAAGCTGAAGTCTGTAGTCAAAATGTTTCCACGGTGAGACCCAGAAATCACAAAGGCCTCAGCGCAGAGGTATGGGGCTGCAGTTAACATTGAGTTTGTTTGTAGCTGAAAGGACAAATGAACTGTAAGGTAACAGAAATGCAGATAGGTAGAGAGCAAGCATATAGATTTGTTAGGTTTTACCACGGTCTTATAGGAGGCTAGTAGTTATTTAACCTAATTATTGGTTTTATTTTTATCATTGTGCATAAAGAACTTTCTGAGCCTGTGAGAGCCTCATGCTGATGAATATTTTAGTATATATTCATCACTATTAAGAAGCATTTATTAAGTGTTCAACTATCTGTGATGGTTTCTTCAGATCTTACATGAGAGGTGAGTCAAACTGGTAACAATTCAGCCACTCAGCGAAGGTTTTGAAATGAACTAACGCAAAGGACATTCAAGCAGCTAAGTATGGACAGAAGTGAGGACGAATGATCCCAAACTCAGACGTAGCGTGCAAGCAGTGAGGCAGGAGGGAGCTGCCTGAGGTGACAATGCTGAGAAGCACATGAGTTTGCCGAGGAAGGCAGCAGTTTTATGTAATGAGGTAGCTTTTGCTTATGGAGTTCAACCATTTTGTTTCCTGAAAGACAGTTTTTTTTTTGTTTGTTTTTGTTTTTTTGTGGTTTGTAACATGCTTTAATATATATTATCTCACCCGACATATGCTTTGTAGTCACACAAATATGTCCACTTCTCTCTCACACGTTGTGTTGTTCCAGCTGTTCTTTTTGCTGGGAAGACCTCAACTGTATTCTTTACTTGCCTAATGTACTTATCTATAAGTCTTGGCTTAAATGTCACTTTCTTATGAACACTTTTCATTTTCTTTCAATCTCAATTATATCCACGTATACCCTATAACATTAGGTTGTTGTAAAAGTAATTGCTTTTTCTTTTTTGCCATTACTTTTAATTCCCTTAAAACTCCTACCTTTACCTATAATTATACATTTATATGTGATGCTACTCTTTTCTTTTTATTGTACATTAGGTTCTGGGGTCCATGTGCAGACCATGCAGGATTGTTGCAGAGGTACATACATGGCAAGGTAGTTTGCCACCTCTATCCCCCCATCACCTATACCTGCCATAGAAAGACAGTTTTATATACTTTTAAGGGTCATCATAAAAAAACTTGTAGATAAAAAATTGCCTTTTTGTTTTTGGAGGACAGTATTCCAGAGGGTAATTACCATAGAAATTGTTCTCCCTGCTCATATACTTTGAAGAAGTCCTCCACCCTCTCTCATAGCTGTTGGGCAACTTTCTCAATGCATCCTAAGAGCCAGGATGAATCAGAGCCAGCAGCTGGGCTGTCTGAGGCCATAATAGTTAGTGTGGCTCATGGGATAAGAAGACGCCAAGAAAGCTGTGACCAGAGAGAAGGCCATCACAGGAACTGACATGAAGGTAGTGGTGTGATTCCTAGGACAGGAGACAGATTGAGACTGGTCCATGCTGGTCAGGAAGCTAACGAAACAATGGTCTTGAGATTCAAAATCAAGAGAAAAGTAACTGATATGACCCAAAAGTCTCAATGAGCACAGGGAAAATGAGTCCAGTGAAACTGAACACAGTACGACTATAAGAACAGGCATGTGGGACAAGCCACCCACAGGGGAAGAGGGTCTCCAGCACAGATATTCAAGAATTTTGACCAAAACGTATAAAGAATTCTTTAGAAAGCACTAAGAAAAAGACAAATCAATAGAAAAATAAGCAGATAATATGACAAAGTATTTCACAGAAGAAATAAGTTTTTACTATTAAAATAGTGAATTAAGATGTCTTAAAAATGCCAAACATTGGCATAGATGTGGTGCAGTTGTAATGCTTATACACAGCTGGTATAAATGTGAATTGGTATATCTACTCTGGAAATCAATTAAGCATTTTTTTTTTAAGTTACATAGATGTGTACCTGTATTAGTCTGTTCTCATGCTGCTAATAAAGATATACACTGGACTGGGTACTTTATAAAGAAAAAGAGGTTTAATGGACTTACAGTTTCACATGGCTGGGGAGTCCTCACAGTCATAGTGGAAGGTGAAGGAGGAGCAGAGGCACATTTTACATGGTGGCAGGCAAGATAGCGTGTTCATGGGAGCTGCCCTTTATAAAACCATCATATCTCATGAGACTTACTATCATGATAACAGCATAGGAAAAAAAAATGCCCCATGACTCAATTATAACCCACCAGGTCCCTCCCACAACATGTGGGGATTATGGGAGCTACAATTCAAGATGAGATTTGGGTGGGGACACAGTCAAACCGTATCTATACCCTTTGACCCAATAATTTCATTCTTAGGGAAACGACAGCAAGAGAGGGAGAAAATAAAATTGTAGAATATTCATGAAATGGAATATTAAACAGTCGTTAGAACTCAATGAATGCTAGTTATATGCAACAACCTAGAGAAATCTTGGCAGCATAATATTGAGTAAAATAAAACAAAGTGCTTGAGGTTCCATACTGCACTATTAAAAAACAAACAAACAAACAAATTCAAAAGCCAGCAATGCACATACATGCTATAAAATAATTTTGAAAAATTATGGGACTGTTTTGAAGCACTCAGCTTAGTGGAGGGAACACCACAGACTTCAGAGAGTTACAGGACTGAGTTTAAAACTTAATATTTGCCTGTAGGACCTTTGTCTTTGTGAGAAAGTCTTTTCAGTCCTCTGAGTATCTGTTTGATCATAATGTAAAATAACTGCTATGGTTCAAATATGTCCCCAAGAAGCATATGTTGAAATGTAATTACCATTGTAACAGTATCAAGAGGAGAGATCTTTAAGCAGTCATTAGGCCATAAAGACTCTGCCTGGTGGGTAGGATTAATGCCTTAATCGTGAGAGTAGGCTCCTTATAAACAGACAAGTTCAGCCCCATTTTGTCTCTCTCTCACTCTCTCTTGCCCTTCTACCTTTCACCATGAGACAACACAAAAAGAAAGTCCTCACAAGACAGCAGCGCCTTGATCTTGGACTTTGCAACCTCCAGAACTGTGAGCCAATATATTTCTGTTTATTATAAATTACCCAGTCTCAGGTATTCTGCTATTGTTGAACAAAGTGGACTAAGACAAAAAATACCAGAGAAATGGGGTGTGGTTATAGCAAATATCCAAAAATATGAAAGTGGCTTTGGAATTGGGTAATGAGCAGAGGCTGGAAAAATGTGAAGAAGCAGGCTGGGAAAGGTCTGTGTTGCCATGAACGGAACATTAAGGGTGATTCTGGTGAGGGCTCAGAAGAAAAGAGACGTAGGGAAAGTCTGAGCCTCTTAGAGAGTATTTATGTGCTCCTGATCAGAATGGTGGTAGAAACATGAGTGATAAAGGCCATTCTGATGAGGTCTCAGATGAAAATGCAGAACAAGGAACTGGAAACTAGAGTAAAAGCCATCCTTGCTGGGGAGTGGCAGAGAACTTGACTAAATTGTGTCCATGCCTGATAGCTTTGTGAAAGGCATAATTTAAGAGTGATAAACTAGAATACCTGGCAGAAGAAATATCTGAAGTCTTCTTTTAACAGCATACAATACAATGAGAGAAAAGAAAAATCATTTAAATACAGAATTTATAATTAAAAGGGAATCAGAATGTAAAAATTTGGAACATCCCTAGCCTGATCATGTGAAGATAAAAAGACATGTTTGGAAGAGAATATCAAGGGGGTATCCAAGCAACCGTTTGATAAGGAGATGAGTTTGGATAGAAGGGAGGCAAGTACTGTTCGTTAAGACGATAGAGAATGACAGCAAAGGCATTTTGGAGATCTTAGAGTCTTCCCCTTTTGTCAACAAGCCCAGAGCCCTAGGAAAGCAGAATGGTTTCGTAGGAAAGACCTGGGGTGTACCTCCACAGGCTTGCTGCCTAGGGCACCCAGCATTCTCATGCAGTGCACTTTGGCCACCTCAGCTGCGGCTCAAGTGGCCCTAGGTAGAGCTCAAGTTGCTGCTCTGGAGGGCACAAGTAGTAAACCTTGACAATGTTCAGGTAGAATTTAGTTTTCAGGCATGCAGAATGCAGGAGCTGTGAGGGCATGGCTAACTCCACCTAGACTTCAAAGGATCGCACAGACAGCCTGGGGACTCTGGAAGAAATGTGGCATATGGGTGAAGCCACTGCAGAGAGTCCCCACTAGGGCAATACCTAGAAAAGCCATGAAAGTGGAGCCATCCCCAAGACCCCAGAACTGTAGAGCCACCAGTGTACAATGCCAGCCTGAGAGAGATGCAGGCATGAGACCCAATCTGTGAGAGCCACTGCGTGGGCTGTGCAAAATTATAAAGGTGGGGCTACTTGAGGCTTTAGGTGCCCAACACCCACTGCAGTCTGTCCAAAAGGTGGCACATGGACACTATAAGATTATTCTGGAGTCTAAAGATGTAATGTTGCTTGCTCTGTTGGCTTTTGGACTTACTTGGGACTCCTGACTTCCTGCCCATTTCTCTTCTTTGGAATGGGAATTCCAATCCTATGCCTGTCCCACCATTTTCTTCTTCTTCTTCTTTTATTTTTTTTATTATACTTTAAGTTCTGGGGTACATCTGCAGATCTTGCAGGACTGTTACACAGCTATATACATGCCATGGTGGTTTGCTGCCTCCATCCCCCCATCACTTATATTAGGTATTTCTCCCAGTGTTATCCCTCCCCAATCTCCCCACCCCCTGTTTCCCTCCCCTAGCCTCCCATCCCCCAACAGACCCCAGGGTGTGATGTTCCTTTTCCTGTGTCCATGTGTTCTCTTGTTCAACACCCACTTATGAGTGAGAAAATGCCATGTTTGGTTTTCTGTTCTTATGTCAGTTTGCTGAGAATGATGGTTTCCAGAATCATCCATGTCCCTACAAAGGACACAAACTCATCATTGTTTATGGTTGCATAGTATTCCATGGTGTATATGAGTCACATTTTCTTTATCCAGTCTATCATTGATGGGCATTTGGGTTGGTTCCAAGTCTTTGCTATTGTAAACAGTGCCAAAATGAGCATACATGTGCATATGTCTTTATAATAGAATGATTTATAATCCTTTGGGCATATACTCAGTAATGGGATTGCTGGGTCAAATGGGATTTCTATTTCTAGATCCTTGAGGAATCACCACACTGTCTTCCACAATGGTT
>CAUYUD010125116.1:0-44732 GCA_963575295.1 Alouatta caraya | reverse complement strand
TATGCGGTGTTTGGTTTTCTGTTCCTGTGTCAGTTTGCTGAGAATGATGGCTTCCAGGTTCATCCATGTCCCTACAAAGGATGCAAACTCATCATTTTTGATGGCTGCATAATATTCCATGGTGTATATGTGCCACATTTTCTTTATCCAGTCTATCTTTGATGGACATTTGGGTTTGTTCCAGGTCTTTGCTATTGTAAACAGTGCCACAATGAACATACGTGTGCATGTGTCTTTATAACAGAACAATTTATAATTCTTTGGGTATATACACCCAGTAATGGGATTGCTGGGTCAAATGGTATTTCTATTTCTAGGTCCTTGAGAAATCACCACACTGTCTTCCACAATGGTTGCACTAATTTGCACTCCCACCAACAGTGTAAAAGTGTTCCTATTTCTCCACATCCTCTCCATCATCTGTTGTCTCCTGATTTTTTAATGATTGACATTCTAACTGGAATGAGATAGTATTGCAATGTGGTTTTGATTTGCATTTCTCTAATGACTAGTGATGATGAGCATTTTTTCATGTTTGTTGGCCTCATAGATGTCTTCTTTTGTAAAGTGTCTGTTCATATCCTTCACCCACGTTTGAATGGGGTTGTTTGTTTTTTTTTCTTGTAAATCTGTTTTAGTTCTTTGTAGATTCTGGATACTAGCCCATTGTCAGATGGGTAGATTGAAAATTTTTTTTCCCATGCTGTTGATTGCCAGTTCACTTTAGTGATTAGTTCCTTTGCTATACAGAAGCTCTGGAATTTAATTAGATTCCGTTTGTCTATTTTGGTTTTTGTTGCCATTGCTTTTGGTGTTTTAGCCATGAAGTCCTTCCCTATGCCTTTGTCCTGAATGGTTTTGCCTGGGTTTTCTTCTATGGTTTTTATGGTGTTAGGTCTTATGTTTAGATCTTTAATCCATCTGGAGTTAATTTTAGTGTAATGTGTCAGGAAGGGGTCCACTTTCTTAATTGGCAGTTCTCTGATGATAAAATGATATTGAACATCTTTTCATATGCTTATTTGTCATCTGTATATTTTTTTGTGTGTGTGTATGTGTATCTCTTCAGATCTGTTCCTATTTTTAAATTAGATTTGTGTGAGTCTATTTCTAGGCCCTCATTTATGTTCCATTAGTTTATTTGTGTATTCTTTCACTGATAACACACTGTCTATGATTACTGTAGCTTTATGATACATTTTGATTTCTGGTAGTGTGACTTTGCCAACTACAGTAGAATCAGTTTGTTGATATCTGTAAATAGTTTTCTGTGATTTGATTGAGGTTGTATTAAATCTTAAAATCAAGTTAGGAATAATTGACACTGACTATTCCAGTCCAGGAATGTGGAATATCTGTTCATCTTTTGATCTTTGATTTCTTTCATTTATTTGATATCTTTTTAATTTTCTTTTATATTTTGTTAGATTAATATCAAAGTATTTTATTTTCATTGGTATTTTCACTGGTATTGTTTTGTTAATTTAAAATTACAGTCGTTCACCAGTAGCATATAAGTAATGATATTTGTATACTAACCTTGTATGTTGCAGCTTTCCTATACCTGCTTATTAATTCCAGAAGTTTTTTTTTTCTTGATTCTTTGTGGTTTACTACATAGAAAATAATGTCATTTGTGAAAAAAGATACTTTTATTACTTCCTTGCCCATCTGTACGTATTTTACATTCTTATTTTATTACATTATGTAGTACTTCTAGTATGTGGAATTGTAGTTGTTAGGACAAATTTGCCTTGTGTTGAGGACTGAATGTATGCTCCACAAAATTCATATGTTGAAACCCAATTCCCAGTGTGATGACATTTATAAATGGGATCTTCGGGAGGTGCCTAAGTCGTGAGGGTTGAACCCTCATAAATGGGATTAGAACCCTTATAAAACACCTCAGAGATCTCCCTCATCTCTTTTGCCGTTTGAGGATGTAGCAAGAAAACCACTTTCCTTGAGCCAGGAAGCAGACTCTTACTAAACACCAAATCTGCTAGTGCCTTGATCTTGAACTTCCCAGCCTTCAGAACTGTGAGAAATAAAATTCTGTTATTAATAAGCTACTAAGTCTATTATATTCTGTACTAAAAATGAATACATTGTTCCTAATCTTAGAGGAAAGTATTTAGTTTCCCACCATTAACCGTAATGTTAGCTGTCAGTTTTTTTAGATGTGTTCTGGTGTTTGTTTGTTTTCTTTTTGTGGGGGTGGGGGACAGAATCTCGCTCTGTTGCCCAGGCTGCAGTGCAGTGGCATAATCTTGGCTCACTGCAACCTCTGCCTCCCAGGTTCAAGTGATTCTCCTGCCTCAGCCTCCTGAGTAGCTGGGATTACGGGTGTGCACCACCACACCTGGCTAATTTTTGTATTTTTAGTAGAGATGGGGTTTTACCATGTTGATCAGACTGGTCTAGAACTCCTGACTTTGTGATCCTCCCACCTCAGCCTCCCAAAGTGCTGGGATTATAGGAGTGAGCCACCGTACCCAGCCTAGATGTGTTCTTTTTTAGGTTGAGAAATATATTCTTCTGCTTATAATTTTTTGAGAAGTTTTCATAATGATTTGGAATTTCATGAAATGATTTTTCCTTATCAATTTATATGATCATGTGACTTCTTCTTTAGCTTGTTGATGTGGTGGGTTACACTGGTTGGTTTTTGAATTTCAAAGCATCCTTGTATGCCTCAGATAAATCCCACTTTGTCTTTATAGGTTGTTGGATTCTGTTTCATAGTATTTTGTTGATAATTTTTGCATCTATGTTCATGGAGGATTTTTTTAATTGATTATGGAATTTCTAATTCAAGTTAATTAATATATGCATCACATCACGTATCATTTTTTTGTGGTGAGAGCACTAAAAATCTATTCCCAGTGATTTTCAAGAAATAATACATTGTTATTAGCTGTAATCATTATTTGTAGAATAGATCTTATTACGTCTGTCTAACTAAAATTTTGTATCCATCGAACAACATTTCCCCCTCCCTTTCCCCTTCTGGAGCCCCTGGTAACTACCATTTTCTCTGCTTTGATGAGTTCAACTTTAAAAATATTCCACATATAACTGAGATTACGTAGTATTTGTCCTTCCTTCTGTGACTGGCTTATTTCACTTAACATACTTCCCTCTAGGTTCATTCATGTTGTTATAAATGACAGGATTTTCTTCTTTTTAAAGGCTGAATAGTACTTCATTGCACATATACGCCATGCTTTATCTATTCATCTATTGATAAACATTTAGGTTGATTCTGCATCTTGACTACTGTGAATAATGCTGCAATGAATATAGACATGCAGATACCACTTTGTCTTGCTTATTTCATTTCCTTTGGCGTGTATAAACAGTACTGGGATTGCTGGATCATAAGGTAGTTCTATTTATAATATTTTTGTGGAATCTCCAAACTGTTTTCCATGGTGGTTATAGTAGTTTACATTACATTCCCACCAACAAAGTGCAAGAGTTCCCTTTCCCTGTATCCTCATCAACAATTGCTATCTGTCATCATTTGGATAATAGTCATTCTACTAGATATGAAGTAATATCTCAATGTGATTTTACTTCGCATTTCCCTAATTAGTGATGACCATATTTTAATATACCTGCTGGCCATTTGCATGTCTTCTTTTGAGAAATGTCTATTCAGGTCTTTTGCCCGTTTTAAAATCAGATTATTTGTTTTATTGCCATTGAGTTGTTTGAATTTCTTATATATTTTAGTGATAAGCCCCTTAGCAGATGTTTAGTTTGTAAATATTTTCTCCCATTCCATAGGTTGTCTCTTCACTCTGTTGATTGGTTACTTTGCTGTGCAGAAACTTTTTATTTTGATATAATCTCATTTGTCTATTTTTGCTTTTGTAGCCTGTGGCATGAGAGATACTGACCTGGAGTTTTCCCTTCTTATAATGTGTTTAATCTGGTTTCGGTATTATAGGAATGTTCTTCTCATAGAACAAGTTAGGAATTGTTCTTTTAAATTCTGTTTTCTGGGTAAGATTATGAAGAATTAATATCATTTCTTCCTTAAATATGTGATGGAATTCACCAATAAATTCATGAGGCCTGATGCTTTGTTTTTTGGAAGATTGTTATTGATTCATTTTATTTTCATAGAATCAATCATATTCAGGTTATCTATTTCTTCATGTGTGTTTTGGTAGTTTGCATCTTTTGAGTAATTGGTTCATTTTGTCTAAGTTATCAAATTTGTGGCTACTGAATGTTTTATGGTATTTTTGATTATCATTTTAATGTTCATAAGATCAGTAGTGATAACCTCTTTCATTTTTAATTTTGGTGTTTTCAATCATCTCTCTTTACCTTGGTTAGTTTGACTAGAAATATGTCAATTTTATTGGTCTTTTAGAAGAACAAGATTTTGGTTTCATTGATATTTTTCTGTTTTCAATTTTCTTTATTTCCTTTCTAATTTGTATTATTATTTTTTTAATTTGCTTTATATTTAGGTTGCTCTACTTTTTCTAGTTTTCTGTCATAGAAGGTGATATTATTGATTTTTATTATTGATCATTTTCTAATATGCATATTTAATGCTATAAATGTCTCTGTAAGCACTTTTGCTGTATCCCACATATTTTAATAATTTGAATTTTACTTTTATTTTTTAAATAATATTTTTAAATTTTTTGAAACTTCTTTGACCCATGTGTTACTTAGAAGTGTGTTTAATCTCCAATAAGTTGGGATTTATCCATCTACCTCTGTTAATGATTTCCAGTTGAGTGCCATTGTGGACTGACAACACACTTTGTATAATTTCTATTCCTTTTAATTTGCTTAGATATGTATTATGATCCAGAATGTTATTTGTTTTTGTATATTCCATGTGGACCTGAGGAGTGTTAGTATTCTGCTGTTGTTGAATGTAGTATTCTACAAATGTCAGTTAGATCAAGTTGAATAATAGTGTTGTTTGGGTCATTTTATTCTTACTGATTTTCTGTCTGCTTGATCTATCAATTACTAAAAGTGGGGTATTGATGTCTCCAGCTATACTAGTGGATTAATCTATTTCAACTTGTTCTATCAGTTTTTGTTTCACATATTTTGATATTCTATTGTTAGGCATATGCACATTAAAAATTATCATGCCTTATTAGAGAATTGAGCCCTTTATCTTTATGTAATGCCCACATGATCTATGATAAGTCTACTTGGTTAGAATTCTGTTATGTCTAAAATGAACATAGTCAGTCCAAATTTCTTTTGATTAGTGCTAGCATGATATGTTTTTATCTATCCTGGTATTTTACCTGTAGTGCATAAACTTTTAACTTATTTGTAACTTTTTCTACTACTTATATAATATTACATATATTTTATATAGAATGCTAAGAAACTGCAGAAAAAACCCACAAAATTATGCACAATTCATATGCATTATTTACAGCTAAGCCTTGACTCTGGACTTCTTTCTCTTCTCTAGAAATAACAGTTTAAACACTTGGATATTTGTAATGATAAACATTCTATGCATATTCAGCAATATATGCTTAAAAAAGCACAACTCTATATACTACAAATTTCTTGCCCAAGTCCTTGACATGTAATTATGTATGTCATGGAATATCCCATTTTAGTAGATATAAAGATTCTTCCTTATTTTGAACAGCTGCCAATTATTCAATTTTATGGATGTAATATAGTTTATCTAGCTAGTCTACATTGATGAACATTTAGATTTTTATGATTTTGCTGTTAACAAACACTGCTGTGATGAATATCTTGTACACATGACCTCATAAATATGTGTGTGTGTGTGTGTGTGTGTGTGTGTCTATGGCATGTTTCTAAACATGAGATTCTTTGATGAGTGAGTATATGTTTTCAATTTTGATAGATGTTTCTAAATTTCTGTCCATGAAGGTTCTACCAAGTTGTATTACCAAGAGCCACATGTAAAAATATGCTTTTCTGGCTGGGCATTGGCTCATGCCTATAATCTCAGAATTTTGGGAGGCTGAGGCAGGTGGATTGCTTGAGCTCAGGAATGCTAGACCATCCTGAGCAGCATATTGAGACCTTCACTCTACAAAAAACCCACAATAATTAATCGTGTGTCATTGTGCACATGTGTGGTCGCAGCTACTTAAAAGGATGCTTGAACCTAGGAAGCTGAGGCTACAATGAGCCATAATCATCCCACTGCACTTCATTCTGGATGTCAGAGTGAGACCCCATCTCAAAAAAAAAAAAGTCCTTTTCTACAGCCTTGCCAACTTAGTGTTTAACACATTTTCTATGTTAGACTCCATCTAACAGGTTTGTTATTTCATTATAGGTTTATTTCTCTAAATAAAAGGTTAAGAATGATTTTATGTGTTTAACAGCTGTATTTTTCTCTAAACCAGCTGTTCATACTGTTTACTCATGTTTCAGTCTGTTGTTGGTTTTACTTTGTGACTTGTAAAAATTATTTGTATAGTAAATTTGTCCTCTTTCTGTAATATAAGTTATAAATAGTTTTGTCATTTTTCTTTTGATCTTGTTTAGATTTATCTGTATGCAAACATTAAAAAATTTTGCATAGTTGAAATAAAATCTTTTATCTTTCTTTGTATGCCTCTGGACTCTGTCGTATGTAGGATACTTATCCATTCTGGCCTCATAAATTTCCCTATAATTTTTTCTAACACATTTATGGTTTATTTTTTATCTAGTTATTTTTATCTCTCAGTTTTTATTTGCTCTAAGGTAGAAATTCAGCTTTATTTTCTAGATTGCTAGTAAGGTTTTTGAACACTATTTTTAATATAAATATTTTTCTTCTTTATTTGAAATGTACGTACTATATATTAAATTCCCATATTTACTCCAGTCTACTTTTGGATATCCTATCTTGTTCTCTTGTTCTGTGCATATATCCCCAAATTTCATTCATATATATGCATAATATATATATGAAAAATTATGTCTTATATAAATATATAAAATATGGTACTATATATATAAAATATTTACTATATTCTTAATATTTGTTTAGGATGCTTTTCTCATTTATGTGTTTATGTTGAGATACAAACCTTGAATTATTTCTTGGATTCCTCAACCTTTAATTTCTTTACTCTCAGCTTTGATTGTCCCATCTTGGCTGGTTTTCTCTCTCCTCTTGGACATGAAACATCATAGTTTGGGGCCCAGAACTTACCTCCTGAGTGGCCATGAGTGGCCTACTAGTGTGAGAAAGTTAGTTTGCTGTAGCCAATATAATAGGAGAGAGAGTCAGATAAACCTCTTCTTGCGAACTATCTGAAGAAGTCCTCCATGTGGACTTTGTGACTTGGGGTGAAATGTAGCCTGTGTGATGAAGTGCCAGGTTGATGCCATCTGCATTGAATCTATTCCATGTTCCAAAAAATGGTAAGGCAGAAACACTTAAATTTGCTTTTTAGATATCATTGTTTAACACTTCTTATTTTATAAGTTTTATGATGATATTAGCAATATGAAATACTGTTTCAACCTGTGTATTTACAAAATAAAAGTTTTATGAAAAGTTTGGATAATTATGTACATGTTATTTGAATGTCTATTTCTGAATATTTCTTGGCAGGAATAATTTGTTTGTATATGTCTGGATGCCACAGTGCCTTAGCAAAAATATTTACTCTTCCTTAAGTCCCATAATTATCATGGCTAAGACATTCTCCATCTTCTGTTCAATGGAAAGATCTGCCACAGTTGCTCCTATTTCTCATAGGTTGGGCCATGTCCATTGATCTTTTCCTGTGGGTTTGACATCAAGCTAGACACTGAGAAAGGATGAAACATGGATTTAATAGGAAGCATAAGATACTGCTCAACGTTTTCAACAGCATGAAGGATTGTGCTAGAAAAGTTGACTAAAAAGGAAGTGATCTGAAATTTTAATATGTTAGTGACTTTTGTCTCATGAAATCACTTGCTACAGATAGTTTCATGTGGTATTTTGGTCTATGTTCTGCTAAATAATAATGCTAACTGAATGTCAAGGAAGAAAATGCTGGATTTATGAATAAATACTTTTATAATAAATCTATTTTACCATATGGCTGATTGTATTTAGCCCATAATCTAAGGCAAATGATGTATTTTAAAACTGTTCATCTGTTTTTATATTTAACTCTGTGGAGTTGAACCTTTGGATAAAAACTTATTAAAGGCATACTCAAGTGTTTACTTTTTGAGAAAAACCAATAGATTTCCCATGACATGCCTGAGAAAGTACATTACAAGATGAATTAGCATAGCCTCATATGCAGTTTTGTGACAGTGACAAGAAGGAAGATGAAATTTAGTGTTCTGAGGCAGCTGAGAAATTATCAGATGGAGGGGCCAGTACACACTTGTGTTTATTGTTATTATTGTATGTGGCTTTGCAAGAGAGCTTGAAAAGGCAAGTTTTCCAGAAAAGGCTGCGTTGTCCTTAGGTGTGTGAGTGATGGTTGCAGTGATTTATAACTATAGGCACTGGTGGTGAGTTTCAAAGCCTTTTCTGTGATACGGTGACAGCTCTCAGGTAAGGAACAATATTGATTAAGCTGACATAAATTCCCTCCCATCGTATACTAGGTTGCGTCAATCCCCATCTTCGTCCTTAAGGCCACATCGCCAACACCCTCTTTAGTATTACTCTATGTTTTTTGTCCATATTTAGCATTATTGATATTTATCTGCCTTAACACTTTACAATGACAGGATGGTGGGCAGGCTCACTTGGTCACCACAAAGAACCCACTCTAATTTTCAGCAGATCACCTATGTACCTGGAATTCTGGATATACAGTTTTCCTTACCCTTTTATAAGCTATTTTTTTAGTTGCCACCAAGCCAGTTTTCCATAGGTACCTGGAAGTCCCTGTCCTCTGATCTCTATTTCTCCTTCATTTTTACCTTGCTGTGGCCCATAGCTTTGTCATGTTCCTTTCCTTGTGTTTAAGTCTGCAAAACTCTTTTCGTGGTATTGCTCCTTGTAAATGTACAAGGGACCCAGTTGGACCCATCAGTACCCACTGGTTATGCCCCTTCATAGTATAACTTTAATGTGTTATTACACCAAAAGATCTTGTCACCAACAGTGGTGAGGATGCCAAGGAACAAGGCAGGTAGGATTCTTGAAACTTCAACTCACTTTAACTTATAGTAACACTTTAATAGTATATTCTCATACTGTGTGGATATAAATCCAGAAGGCAGGAACTGACTTCCCTGTGTGTGACCAGCATACAGCATTTTTTTGTGATACATAGTTAGCCTTCTTCAATATTCAGTTGACCTGAGCAAAATATTTATCTGTATTTTACTATTGAAAGAAGACTGGCTATGCTTATTAATTACACCAACTTGTTCCAAGTCTCTTTAAATAACATTTAGCAAGAAAGGTATTGATAGGTGATAGTCTTTGGCTATGGAGCTAAGAGAAGGTCCCTAGATGATTTAGGTTTCTAATATTTTCTTTTTTTTTGCATTTATTTATTTATTTTTTTATTGCATTTTAGGTTTTGGGGTACATGTGAAGAACATGCAAGACTGTTGCATAGGTACACACATGGCAGTGTGATTTGCTGCCTTCCTCTCCATCACCTATATCTGGCATTTCTCCCCATGCTATCTCTCCCCAACTCCCCATCCCCCGCTGTCCCTCCCCTATTGCCCCCCGACAGACCCCAGTGTGTGATGCTCCCCTCCCTGTGTCCCTGTGTTCTCATTGTTCAACACCCACCTATGAGTGAGAACATACAGTGTTTGATTTTCTGTTCTTATGTCAGTTTGCTGAGAATGATGGTTTCCAGGTTCATCCACGTCCCTACAAAGGACACAAACTCATCATTTTTTATGGCTACATAGTATTCCATGGTGTATATGTGCCACATTTTCTATTTTGGTTCTTTATTGTCTCATCAGAATCAGGAAGTTTTGGGTATTAGGAAGATTGGGGAAACCATAGTATTATAATATGTTATCCCTGTTCTCAAGGCATTTAAATCTCTTTTGGAAGACAAGAAAAAGAGATCAATGTAAGGTGGTACCAGGCTGGGGAGCCAAGAAGAGAAGTTGTTAGTTTGATGTAAGGGCTATATGAAGATGCAATTAGTGCAGAGGTTTGGGGGAAAACACAGCATTGATTAAGGGCATTGGGCAAGAAAATCACAAGATTTATGAGAAGGTGGTCTATTTTCATGTTTTTTTTTTCCATAAGGTAACAATGCAGTGTGAAAATACATCAGCTGGTGAAAAGTGATGTCCTTATTAAATATTATAAATATTTATAATTTTTATAAGTTATATATAAAAGATAAATGTATTATAACAAAATTGTAATATGTGTAAATATTATAAACAATCCCATTAAGAAAGGAAAAAAGTAAACAGTCTGTTAAAATGCTTGAGACAGGATTATACTATGATATTGGTGGGTTGGTTCATACTCTTTTTTGATGTTGGCCTACGAAGTGATTTCAGATGGTAACAATTTCCTAACTGGGGGAAGGGAAATTGTTTTAGAAAGTCTGATCTCTTGGGAGGGTGATCAACTTTCATACATTTTATTAAGGAAATAATTATTCTGAGGTTACTGGAAACATTGTGTTTGGGATGGAATATATTAAATTTCTATAGAGATTCTAGGTCTCAGTTCCCCCATTTGTTAAATGGAGTAGTGCCTACTTTAAAGGTTTGTTGTAAGGATCAAATATGTTAATACAGAGAGAGCTCTTAGTGCAATGTTTGGTAGATGGTAAACTCTTATGTAATGTTAGGTAGCAATGCCATTAGTTTTATTCCTAAAGCCACATTATCTCATCTCCTTTGAGATCTAAAGTAGGTATCCATAGATATTGGTTAAAAACATTTGGAACATAAATTGCAAAAATAATTATCTCAAGAACTAGTAGTGCCTTACAGGAAGATAAGGATAGATATGGAACAACTTAGGTAAGAAAGCATGCAGTTCAGATTGAACACCTACCTATGGAAAGTAACAAAATGCGAGCTGGTAATCTTTTTCAGGTTATCTGTAATCTAACCATCCTTATAATTTTGACATTTCAGAAAGTAGAACCACTTTTTCTTTCCAGCTTTACCAATAACTTTTTTTTAGGTAAAATAATAACAGGTAATTTTTATTAAGCATCTATCACATGCTGGGCATTAAGTGCTTCATGTTTACCATCTTATTATAAACTTGCAACTAGGCAGACAGCCTTATTTTATAGTTGACAAACTATGGAGTTTAAGTATCTTGCCTGGTGTCACAGATTCAGGAAAGGACAAAGTAAAATATAACTACTCTTGGCCTTAGTTTCCTCATCTACAAAATAATGGGATCATATTCTAATTACTTTTCTAGAGCCCTTGTTGCTAATAGAATTTTAGCCACTTTTTCTATGGCTACAGCCAAATTGCCTCTTTAGCCACCTAGTAGATGCTGTAGTAATGACCATATTAACTTTTTTTCCCATAAGTTATTGGGGTACAGTTGGTATTTGGTTAGATGAGTAAGTTCTTTAGTGGTGATTTGTGAGATTTTGGTGCACCCATCATCGATGTATACACTGCACCTTATTTGCAGTCTTTTAACCCTACCCCACTTCCTACTCTTTCCCCCAAGTCCCCAAAGTCCATTGTATCATTCTTATGCCTTTGTGTCCTCATAGCCTAGCTCCCACATATCAGTGAGAACGATGTTTGGGTTTCCATTCCTGAGTTATGTCAGTTAGAATTAGAGTCTCCAATCTCATCCAGGTATTTGCAAATGCTGTTAATTCATTCCTTTCTATGGCTGTGTAGTATTCCGTCATATATGTGTGATAGAATTCCATTCTACTACTATGTATAGTTATATACATAGTTATAGGAGATATATATATGCACACACACACTATATATATATATATGATGTATATATATATGATGTATATATATATATATGATGTGTATATATATATGATATATATATATATATATATATGATAGAATACTACACAGCCATACACACACACACACACACACATATCCTATATATATCTCAGTTTCTTTATCCACTTGTTGATTGATGGGCATTTGGGTTGGTTCCACGATTTTGCTATTGTGAATTGTGCTGCTACAAACACGCATGTGCAAGCATCTTTTTCAAATAATGCCTTCCTTTCCTCTGGGTAGATACTCAGTAGTGGGTTTGCTGGATCAAACGGTAGTTCTACTTTTACTTCTTTAAGGAATCTCCACCTGTTTTTCACAGTAGCTGTACTAGTTTACATTCCCACCAGCAGTGTAGAAGTGTTCCCTGTTCACCACATCCATGCCAACATCTACTGTTTTTTGATTTTTGATTATGGTCATTCTTGTATGAGTAAGGTGGCATGGCATTGCAGTTTTGATTTGCATTTCCCTAATCATTCGTGATGTTGAGCATTTTTTCATATGTTTATTGGCCA
This sequence comes from Alouatta caraya, assembly GCA_963575295.1. Lineage (NCBI taxonomy): Eukaryota > Metazoa > Chordata > Mammalia > Primates > Atelidae > Alouatta > Alouatta caraya. Next base: position 32,277 of record CAUYUD010125116.1, on the reverse strand, counting down.
TTTGTATATCTTCTTTTGAGAATTGTCTATTCATGCCCTTAGCCCACTTTTTGATGGGATTGTTTGTTTTTCTCTTACTGATTTGTTTGGGTTTGTGGTAGACTCTGGATATTAGTCCTTTGTCAAAGTTATAGATTGTGAAGATTTTCTCCCTTTCTGTGGGTTATCTATCTACTCTGCTGACTGTTCTTTTTGCTGTGCAGAAGCTGTTTAATTTCATTAGGTCCCAGCTATTTATCTTTGTTTTTACTTCATTTACTTTTGGGTTCTTGGTCATGAAATCCTTGTGTAAGCCAATATCTAGAAGGGTTTTTCCAGGGTTATCTTCTAGAATTTTTGTAGTTTCAGGTCTTAGGCTTAAGTGCTTAATACATCTTGAGTTGACTTTTTCATAGAAAGATGAGGATTCTGTTTCATTCTCCTATATGTGGCTAGCCAATTATCCCAGCACCATTTGTTGAAAAGGTGTCCTTTCCTCACTTTATGTTTTTGTTTGCTTTGTCGAAAATCAGTTGGCTGTAAGTATTTGGGTTCATTTCTGGGTTCTCTCTGGCATCCTTGTCTTGTTCCAGTTCTCAGAGGGAATGCTTTCAATTTTTCCTGTTCGGTATTATGTTTCCCATTCAGTATTATGTTGGCTGTAGGTTTGTCATATATGGCTTTTATTACATTAAGTACGTCCCTTATATGCTGATATTGCTGATAGTTTTAATCATAAAGGGATACTGGATTTTGTCAGATGCTTTTCCCATATCGAGGTGATCATGTGATTTTTGTTTTTAATTTTGTTTATGGGATGTATCACACTTATTGATTTGCATATGTTAAACCATCCCTGCATCCCTGATATGAAACCCAACTGATCATGGTGGATTATCTTTTTGATATGTTGTTGGATGTTGGATTTGGTTAGCCAGTATTTTGTTAAGGATTTTAGCATCTGTGTTCATCAGAGGTATCAGTCTATAGTTTTTTGTTGTTGTTATATCCCATTAGGGTGATGCTGGCTTCACAGAATGAATTAGGGAGGGTTCCCGCTTTCTCTATCTTGTGGAATAGTGTCAAAAGGATTGGTACCATTTTTTCTTTGAATGTCTGGTAGAATTCTGCTGTGAATCTGTATGTTCCTGGACTTTTTTTTGTTGGTAATTTTTAAATTACAATTTCAATCTCTCTGCTTGTTACTGGTCTGTTCAGGATATCTAATTCTTCCTGATTTAAGCTAGGAGGATTGTAATTTTTACAGGAATTTATTCATCTCTTCTAGGTTTTCTAGTTTATGTGCATAAAGGTGTTCATAGTAGCCTTGAATGATCTTTTGTATTTCAGCGGTGTCAGCTGTAATATTTCCTGTTTTGTTTCTTAGTGAGTTTATTTGGATTTTCTCTCTTCTTTTGTTTTATCTTGCTAATGGTCTATCAATTTTATTTATCTTTTCAAACAACCAGCTTTTTGTTTCATTAATGTTTTGTATTGTTTTTGTTTGTTTCAATTTCATTTGGGTCTGCTCTCATCTTGGTTATTTCCTTTCTTCTGGTGGGTTTGGGTTTTGTTTGTTCTTGTTTCTGTGGTTCCTTGAGATACGATCTTACAGTGTGTGTTTGCACTCTTTCCGACTTTTTGATGTAGGCATTGTATGAACTTTCCTCTAGGCAACACCTTTGCTGTATCCCAGAGGTTTTGATAGATTGTGTCATTATGGTTGTTCAGTTTGAAGAATTTTTTAATTTCCTTCTCGATTTTGTTTTTGACCCAAAGTTCCTTTGGGAACAGTTTATCTAATTAAGCTTGTTTTTGAAGGTTTCTTTTGGAGTTGATTTCCAGTTTTACTCCACTGTGGTCTGAGTGAGTGCTTGATACAATTTTGATTTTCTTCAGTTTACTGAGGCTCATTTTATTACCTGTAATATGATCTGTCTTGGAGAAAGTTCCATTTGCTGTTGAATAGAATGTGTATTCTGTGGTTGTTGGATGAAATGTTCTGTATATATCTGTTAATGTCATTTGTTCCAAGGTATAGTTTAAATCCATTTTTTCTTTGTTGTCTTTCTTTGTTGATGACCTGTCTGGTGCTGTCAGTGGAGTACTTAAGTCCCCTACTATTATTGTGTTTCTGTCTATCTCATTTCTTAGGTCTATTAGTAATTGTTTTATAAATTTAGGAGCTCCAGTTCAGGTGCATATATATTTAGGATTGTGATATTTTCCTGTGGGACAAAGCCTTTTACTGTATATACTATCCTTCTTTAACTGTTTTAACTGCTGTTGCTTTATAGTTTGTTTTGTCTGATATAAGAATAGCTACCCCTCTTCAATTCTTGTGTCCCTTTTCATGAATAGATCTCTTTACTCTCAGTTTATGTGGGTCTTTATATGTTAGGTGAGTCTCCTGAAAGCAGTAGATTGTTGGTGAGTTCTTACCATTCTGTGGCTCTGTATCTTTCAAGTGGAGGTCTAGGCCATTTATATTTAATGTTAGTATTGAAATGTGAGGCACCATTGCATCCATCATGCTTTTTGTTGCCTGTATACTTTGTTTTTGTTTTTTTTTTGTTCTTGCTTTTTAACATGTATTTTTGTTTTATAGTTCCTGTGTGATTTGATTTAAAGAGGTTCTGTTTTGATGTGTCTCCAGGATTTGTTTCAAGATTTAGAACTCCTTTTAGCAGTTCTTATAGTGGTGATTTGGTAATGATGAATCCTCTCAGCATTTGTTTGTCTGGAAATGAGTTTATCTTTCCTTCATGCATGGTGCTTAGTTTCGCTGTATACAAAATTCTTGGCTGACAATTGTTTTGTTTGAGGAGGCTGAAGATAGGTCCCCAATCCCTTCTAGCTCGTAGGGTTTCTGCTGAGCAATCTGCTGTTAATCTGATAAGTTTTCCTTTACAGGTTACCTGGTACTTCTGTCTCATAGCTCTTAAGATTTTTTCCTTTATCTTAACTTTGGAAAACCTGATGACAATATATCTAGGAGAAGATCTTTTTGTGATGAATTTCCCAGGGGTTCTTTGTACTTCTTGTATTTGACTGTCTAGGTCTCACAAGGTTGGAGAAATTTGCCTTGATTATTTCCCTAAATATATTTTCCAGGCTTTTAGTATTATTCTCTTTTTCCTCAGATACACTGATTATTCTTAGCTTTGGTTGTTCAATGTAATTCCAAACTTCCTGGAGCCTTTGTTCATATTTTCTTATTCTTTTTTCTTTGTCTTTGTTGGATTGGGTTAATTTGAAGACCTTGTGTTTGAGCTCTGAATTTCTTTCCTCTACTTGTTCGATTCTATGGGTGAAACTTTCCAGAGCATTTCGCATTTCTGAAAGTGTGTCCAAAGTTTCCCGAATTTTTGATTGTTTTTTCTTTAAGCTGTCTATTTTCATGAATATTTCTCCCTTCACTTCTTGTATCATATTTGGGATTTCCTTGCATTAGGGATCACCTTTCTCTGGTCTCTCCCTGATTCACTTAATAACTAACCTCCTGAATTCTTTTTCAGGAGAATCAGGATTTCTTCTTAGTTTGGATCCATTGCTGGTGAACTGGTGTGATTTTTGGGGGACGATGAAGAACCTTGTTTTGTCATATTACCAGGTTGGTTTTCTGGTTCCTTCTCATTTGGGTAGACTCTGTCAGAGGGAAGGTCTAAGACTGAAGACTGTTGTTCAGTTTCTTTTGTCCCATGGGGTGTTCCCTTGATGTACTACTCTCCCCCTTTTCCTATGGATGTGGCTTCCTGTGAGCTGAACTGCAGTGATTGTTGTCTCTCCTCTGGGTCTAACTACCCGGCCTGTCTCCTCGGCTCCAGGCTGGTACTGGGGGTTGTCTGCATAGAGTCCTGTGATGTGAACCATCTACAGGTCTCTCAGCCATGGATACTAGCACCTATTCTGGTGGAGGTGGTGGTGGGGGAGTCACGTGTAGTGGACTCCGTGAGAGTCCTTAGCTTTGGTGGGTATGATGCTCTATTTTTGTGCTGGTTGGCCTCCTTCCAGGAAGTGGCATTTTCCAGAAAGCATCAGCTGTAGTAGTATGGAGAGGAACCAGTGGTGGGCAGGGTCCTAGAACTCCCAAGATTATTTCCCCTTTGTCTTCTACTACCAGGGTGATAGGGAAGGACCATCAGGTGGGGGCAGAGCTAGGTGTGTCTGAGCTCAGACTCTCTTTGGGCAGGTCTTGCTGTGGCTGCTGTCTAGGATGGGGGTAGATTCCCAGGTCAGTGGAGTTGTGTACCTAGGAGGCTTATGGCTAAGTCATGCAGGTTGTCAGGGAAGTGGGGGAAAGCTGAAAGTCACAGGCCTCACCCAGCTCCTACAGAAACTGAGGGGCCGGTCTCATTCCCACAGTGTTCTTGCCCCTCTGACAGCCCAGAGTCTTTTTTCAGGTGGAGGGTGAGATGGGCTTGAAAATTTGCCCAAGGCTATCTACCTCCCAGCTGTAAGAGAAAAGGGCTTTAGTTCTTTCCCTGCCTGTGAAGTCTGCACACCTGATTCAGACCCTTCTTCAAGTTTTGGACAGGAGGCTTCTTGCCCCATTCATATTGTTACAAAGTTCCATCAGAGAATTTCTTCTGCCTGCGGAGTTTCGTCCCCTGCTCCTCTGGCCATCCTCCTGATGGATCCCTGTGATCCCAGGCAGGAATGGGCTGCTTGGGGACCCAGCAAGTTCCAAGGGCCTTTCTGGTGCTTCCTCTACCCCAGTGTTTCACTCAGCATTCTAATTTGACTCAGCTCCGGGTAAAGTTGGAAACTTCTCCCACAAACAGAACTTCGGCTTCTCCAGTGGGGGTATGTGTTTGGGAGAGGAGTGTCTCCCTTTCCCACCTCCACAGTTGGAACACTCACAATATTTGGGGTGTCTCCCAGGTCTCGCAGGAGCAGTCTGCTTTCTTCAGAGGTCTGTGTGAAGCCCTCAGGATTGCTGGTTTGTTCTTGCATTGATCTGGAGCTAAAATTCACCGTATAAGCCTCTGCCCATATTAACATTTCTAATCTTGGGTTGTCAGTTTTGAACGGTTGAGGTTTAGTCTAATCACCTTTATGAACAGGAAAGAAAACTGAAGGCTAGAAAATGGAAATTATTTTCTTGGATACCAAAAAAGAAATATTTAAATCATGACCCTTAGTACGATTATGTCTAGTGTTCAGTTTATAATGATATATCTGGGTCACAGGTTATTGCCAAGGCATGTCAGAAAGTATTTGTAGAGTATTTACAGCTTATTCCATTTGCAATGAGTTTATTTATACCACAATTTCTAGTGTAGAGTGAGATTAAAAAAAATTCTTAAAAATGAATTAAGAAAAACTTGTATGACAACATAAAACTTGGGATACAGACTTTTAAGAAATTATTTTTATTGAATGCTATAGATTAAGCCATGATGCTTGATAATAAGCATGTTACATCTATAAGAAAATAGTGGCAATTTCTTGAACTTACACTGCTCAAGAAGCTACATGAAAGATTGCCTTCACACTTCTGCTTTAGCTAGAAATGCTGAGAATTAAGTTTCTTCAATGAAAGCTCATCTCATGTCTTTTCCTTGGCATGGGAGATCTAAATATACCATTTAAAAAAAGAGAGAGAGAAAGAGGCAAGGGAAAGGAAATGAGGCTATAAGACCCAGAACAATTGCAGGATAGAAAACTTTAATGCCTTTTGGACCATAACTTCCAGCAATCCTATCAAGAGAGATTTCATGAGTTATAATAGACAGAGGGAAGTACCCTGCGGATAGATGAGGTCTAATTCAGTTCAGACTCAGATATGGATTTGCTGTGTGGCCATAGGCTTCTTTAAGCCTCAGTTTCCTTAGGTATGCTTGAAATAATACTTCTTGTGCCTTATTTTATAGGTTGGTGGTGAGGCTTATATCAGAGGATTCATGTGAATATGCTGTAAGATAGTAGGGCATGAGAATCAGAAATTACATAGCTAGGCTGTAAAACAGTGAGGCCGTATTCTCCAAAAGAAGAACTCTAGAGAGAAAAAACATGCTATGCTATCACTGATTGTCTGAAGCACCTTATGCTCAGTCACGTTCCAAATAAAACTGTGAATAAGGTAGAAAGCGATGGGGCTATTTAACTGGCACTGGGAAAAGTATTTGAGGGGAAGTTAGCTTTGAATACTAAAGGCTCTGTATCTGTGTGTGTGTGTGTGTGTGTGTGTGTGTGTTTCTATCTATTTATATCTATCTATCTATCATCTATGTGTCTATCTCATGTATCCTTTCTTGGGTCCCAGATGAGATTTAGATGTGGCTGGTGAACTGTTGGACAGGCTTGGAGAAGGCATTTTGCTTTAGGTTTTTGGTTTTGGTTGAGAGAGAGCGAGAGAAGTTTGTTGAGGGCCTGGGTTGGAGAGAGGGTTTTGGGGATAAAAATGTAGCATCTTACTGGTTTTCATGAGAGACTTTATAAGAACTGGGGTCAAATTGCTGCTTGGCTGCAGCAAAAACTCTGTCCTTGACCAAACTGTAAACAGGATCTTCTGAGCCCTCTTTTATTCTTGGGCCCTGTTTTTGGCCTGCCTACTCCAGTTGTAGCAAGAATCATACTAAGTCATCTCAGTGTGAATCCCCCACCCTTGATATCTGACCACCCTGGCCTGCCTCCAACAAGAATACTGTAAGTCAGCCTAGCAAGCATCTCTCTACCCTTTATATCTCCTCTTGGTAATGTTCCATTCACCAGCCCCTCATTCTGCTCCGTGGCTATAAATCCCCACTAGTGTTTGTTGTATTTGGGGTTGAACCTACTTCTCTTTTTTTCTGCAGGTTATGACACCTATTGCAATAGGCCTGAATAATGTCTTCCTTACCATTTTATCAAGTGTTAAACAGATGACATAACATCTTAGTCTGTTTGTGCTGCTTTAACAAAATACTGTAGACTAGGTAATTTATAAAACACAGAAATTTATTTCTCACAGTTCTAGAGGTTGGAAAGTCCAAGATCAAGATGCTGGTAGATTTGGTTTCTGGTAAGGGCCCAGTCTCTCCTCTCAAGAAGGTGCCTTGTTGCTGTGTCCTCTGGAGGGGAGGAACACTGTGTCCTCACATGGTGGAAGAAACAGAAGGGGAAAAAAAGGCCAAGCACTATGTGAAGCCTTACTTATGAGGGTTTAAATCCCATTCAAGAGGGAGGAGTCCTCCTGGCCTGATCATCTCTCTAAGGCCCCACCTCTTAATACTATCACATTGGCCATCAAGTTTCAACACATGAATTTTGTATGGGACACATTCAACCTTGGTGTGAATCACAATAGGGAGAAGAGCCCTGAGGTGGAGAAAGCCCTCTATTACCTTGAGGATTGGTGGCTTAGGGAGCCCTGGCTAGATGGAATGTTCTTGGTATGGGTGTTATTATCCCACGGTGAGTCTCACCAGCAGTGATAGTGATGAGATTCTCTTGAATGTCTCCCTAGGCAGAGGACAGGGCTGAATCAAGAGAGGGGACACAGTGCTGCCTTATGGTGACAGTAGCTGAGCCTGGTCCTTGAGCACTTGTGAGACAGTCTGTGAGGGCTCCAGACTCCCATGGTGAGTCCTTACAGGTAACTGAGACCCTGTTTGTACAGGTGAGGGTGAGAGCCAGCAAAGTATGGATTGTTATCAGGAAAGTGACTCTGTGTATACCCTTATCCCAGTGAAGGCTTGGGAAGTTGGCCTTTCTCATGAATAAACAGAGAACCGTATTCCTGAACAGAATTAGTAGAGAGCAGAATATTTACTTGAGTCTGAAATCTCTTGATGAACAGCACATGGGTCCAATCACAAACATGGGGATTTGATTTATAATCAGTGCACTGAGGACCTATTCCTTTAAGCTAAAACATAAGAGGACAGCACTTGGATGGAAATCTTTGCTGAGTGATTTATTGGAAGCTTACCATTTTATGAATGGCAAAAGAGGAGAATTGCCCCCTTCACAATCTACATATAAATCATCTGGAATTATGATGAATTAAGTGTTCTCTCTCTTAGTGACAGTAATAAGTGTTATGAGCAGCCTTTAATAGTTAGAAAGACAGAAGAGATAAATATCAATTACTATTAGGGGAAGCATTTTTAAAACCAGCTTCCCAACATTTTCCCATGATGAGGTTAATTATTTATGGCAAAAACACATTAATAATTTTACTTTATCTCTTTATCCAAGCAGTAAATGAATTACAACACAGGGGAATTTGGACAATCAATACAATAAGAATATATTTAAAACATTTAAAAGTTCTGTATTCTCCCCTAAACTCACTCTGTCTCAGTCATAAACAGTGCTTACATTAATAATATCTATTTAAACATTTCATTGGTGGGGTGCCTTTATCTTTTCTGTTAGCATTTTTTTCTTCCTGAATGGCAGCCACGTGGAAACGGCAGCATACACGATAAGTGCTGCAGGAGCTAGGATGCTAAATTTAGCTTGGTAAATTAGGAAAGAGGTACAAGTGCATTTCTAGAGATTGCTGTTTAAAATTTTATAGAAATAAATAAAGACCAACCAAATGAGAAAAACAAAGTCTCTTGATTCTGAGCTTGCTATAGCAAGGGAGTCTGTCACCATCATCTGCATTGGACAGAGTCTCAAAGGCAGCCAGAGAAAGGGAAAAGCTTTGCTAAAGTGGAAAAGGAGAAGGCTTCAGGCATGCCATGATTAGAGGCTGCTGGCGTCAGGGAGTGGGAGGCAGGCTAACTAGAAGCAGAGAACCCTACATAGTTGGTGAGAAGTACCTATTTGGCTTTCTCTGGTTGGTCCCAAGCTGGAAATAGAGACAAGAATTTAATCATGTCTTGGGCATTTTGGACTATTACAAAAGTTATTGTTTAGCTTCCTGAATTGTCGCTAGACATAGCAATCTGGCTTTCTGCAAGCCTGCTTTATACACGGTTGGCACCATGAGTTGTTTATTGTAGATAAGGGGTTTGTTTCCTGGGCAGGTTGCTGCAGGTTTTGGATCAAAGTTCTATTTTATGTAAAAAATTTTAGATAAAATTTTTTACATAAAATTACCAGGCAATTTTCTATTTGCATATCCAATCTATTAATTTATTAATATGCAGTAAAATTCACTCTTTTTGGTGGAAAAAACGTTTGAGTTTTGATAAACTCATAGAATCCTGTATTTACAGCCACAATCAAGATATGGAACAGTTTCCACCACTCACCAGAAGCTTTCGCTTGCTGTTCTTTTGAGGTCAATATCTCCCCTGACTCCCAGCTCCTGCCAACTACTGATCTGTTCTCCATCCTACCATTTTTCTTTTTCTCTCAGAGAATGTTTTGTTCCATGCGCTTCCCTGCATGCCACTGTTGCTAGCTAGATTGTTAGCCTAGTAGTGTTGGAAGTCGGGAGTTCTGTGGTTCTGATGAAGGCTCAGTCTCAGGTGGCACCTGTTCCTGGGTCTCTGACCTAGCTTTCTCAGTGCTCCTGCTGCACCCCCAGCTGTAGATCTGCTGCTCCTGGGAGAGCAGAGGACTATTTTCTATTCCATTTTCCCAGTACTCTAAAGTCAATGGCCAGAGCAGATATCTATCTTCGTTAGTCCTAGTAGTGGGGCACAGTGTCTCGGGCACATAGTACTTTTAGAATTCCCCTTAATATTTTAACTTTATTTTAGAATCACAAGAAAAAATGCAATCATAAAGAATGTAGAATAACATATCCAGTCCAGATTGCATTCATCTTTATACCCACAAAGTTGTAAAATATAATTTTTGATATATATGTTTAATGAAGGAAGAGGCCCACAAAGGCAGAAGTGCCGAGGGTCCACAGAAGTAATGATGCAGCCCAGATGCCAGTGTGTGTTACTCACCATGCCCCGCCGCTTGAAGGCTTCAACTACCTTCAGGTTATTAATGCCTTCAAGAAATTAATGTTCTGAGCAGGGTGTTGGGGCTTCTAGCCTTTATCTTGGAGCTGCTGTTCCCTTCCTTCCGATGAGTGTTTTCTCAGGACCCTGGCTTTTTTTTTTTTTTTCTAGGAGAAAAGCTTACATATAGGTGCAAATTCCCCTTATGTCTGCTACCCCTAGGGGTTACACAGGGGTTCTACATTCTTTCACTAGCCCACACTCAGCCTTTACCAATTTGTTAAGCGTTTTAGATAAGTTCTTCTTACCTGTTTCTGAAAACGTCTGTCCCAGATAAGCAAATGGTAGTGTTCTGCCATTTCTCTCCTTGCAGGTGCCTGTCTTCCCTTAAATTTTGTATTAATTAGTCCTCTGAACTGTTGGAGAAAGTTGTGAATTTGCCAGTGGTCCTGAGTCTATCTTTTCTTGTGCTGGAACATGCAATGCCTTTTCTGTGGACTGCATCCCGAACAGAAGCTGGAGTCAGTATAGATCTTTAAATCTCTATTATCTCCACTGACTTTTTGGGTGACTTTCTTGCTGTGTGTGTTTTTGTTGTGATTTCTTTGTTTTGAGATTTATTCTTTGTGATGGTTAATATTGAGTGTCAAGTTGATTGGACTGAAGGATGCAAAGTATTGTTCCTGGGTGCTTCTGTGAGAGTGTTGCCAAAGGAGATTAACATTTCCATCAGTGGACTGGGAAAGGCAAACCCACCCTCAGTCTGAGTGGGCACAATCTTATCAAATGCTAGCACAGCCAGAGTAAAAGCAGGGAGAAGAATGTAAAAAGACTGACTTAGACCTCTAGCCTAAATCTTTCTACCATGCTGGATGCTTCCTGCCCTTGGACACTGGACTCCAAGTTCTTCAGCTTCAGCTCTTGGACTGGCTTCCTTGCTTCTCAGCTTGCAGACAGCCTATTGTGGGACCTCACCTTGTGATGGTGTGAGTCAATACTCCTGAATATACTCCCCTTTATACATACATCTATCCTATTAGTTCTGTCCCTCTAGAGAACCCTAATACATTCCTCTTTGCCTTTCCATTGTTCATACCCAATGAGATTCTTCTTCCCTTAGCCTAGTAAACATAATTCTATCTCAATCCTGGTATAGTGTAAGAAAGGCAGATGGTGGTTACTCTGGCCTGTTGGGTTGGGGAAAGAGGTGGTGATGCTTTGAGCTACTTCTTCATGTCTACTTGAGGTTTGAGTGTGAAGATATGTTTGGGGTAAGGGTGATGACACTGCCTAACCCTTTTTTTAGTGTCTTCAGAACCATTGGCCACTATGTTCTAAGAGATTGGGGATAGAGACAATATTCTTTGAAAGTTTTCATCTTGAGAGGTTTTTGTTTAGCCTCTTCATTTATGATCACGAATGTCAGAAACAAGAAAGGAAGAACTACAAACCTATAAGAATTTTGGCAATGTTCTCCTTGGTAAACTTGAGAGTAATTGTGTTCTATTATTCTGTCTCTATCACTGGATGTCTTTCCCTACTAATTACCTTTATAGTCATTTGGAGAAATTGGAGGGACCGATGACTTAAGTACTCGCCTGAAATTTGGTTGCCTCATTTTCCTGTGTCTATTTAGAGGAGTGCAGGGTGGAGGCTTGGGCTAAGGCTGAAAGCCTGGTAACTGGCTTTACAAGTGTCTCTGAATGAAGAGAAAAACAAGACATCCAACCATCAAGGCCACTGTGAAGTGCCACTCAGTAATGTCATCAGGCTCATATGAATTTCTTCTCTCAAATTTTTGGGCTGTAACCTCTTCCTGATAGGAAGAAATGAAATAAAGTCTATTTCTCTATTATACACCTGTGCAGATCTATTAGCTTCCACTCTTGTGTTAGGAGAAAAATACAATGTGTTCCTCCTTTCATTTCATTTTCTATGGGATCTGCAAGAATTTTCAGGGTATGAAAGGTAACCCTGCTCAACACTAGATGTCTTCAGCTTGTTTCTACAAAGTAGGATTATTTTGTAGCCCCATCTATCCATTCAATTATCTCATTTATTTAAAACATTTATTTTAAAATAAGTGGGATAACTGAATGGATAAATATGCCTTCTGTGTGTTGAAATGATGGAAATACAGTCTTGAATAAATGCCTCTCTCAGAACCTGGCATGGAGTAAGTTCTCATAGATATTTGTTGAGAAAATGAATGAAAGAAGACATGATTTCTGCTGTCATGGTGCACAGTCTATTGGCAGTGAGTGTATGTGTATACATATTGAAGTATTTGCTATTCCCAACAGAGTCTATATGGGGAGTGAGGCAGAAGCCTTTGAATATGGCTTGGATAATTGGGAAAAGTTCTAAAATACATGGCATTTGAGTTGGATTATGAGATAGCATTTTCGTGTAGAAGGGGATAGTACTACAATGGTTAACACATGGACTTTGTAGTTCAGCACACGTGAGTTTGAGCTCCATTTCTCCCATGTGCTTATGCCAATGCCTTGCAAAACCACCTGAGTAATCTGCTAACCAAGCAAAGCCAGTAAATCAAACTTACTGCAGTAAGGAGGACACCAGCTTAAAGAGTCTTCATACTGTCTTGAAATAAAGAGATCATAGGAAGGTACTTAATGTATGTTAGCACTGGTGCTGGGTGATTTTTAGGCTGACCTTGTAAGGTGGGGGTACTGGTTAAGAAAGGGCAGAGTTTGTAGCATAAAGTGAGGTGAAGATCTTGAAAAAGTCTAGAAAAGAAAGCTAATAGTTTCAAAATATATAGTATTTTAGTTAATTTGTTGTCTTCCAGATGATTTTCTGAAGCAAATAATTCCTTTCTTCTTCTTCTTCTTTTTTTTTTTTGCTTGCTCTCAGAATTGTTTAATACAGAATAGGAAAGTATGTTGATTTCAGTACTCCCTAGCTATGTGACTTTTGATAAGTTTTTGTTCCCCAACTTACTTTAAATTGAAGCTTATAGAATTAATGAAACTAATAGATGGCTTAATGAGATAAAACGTATTATCACACAGAACTTGACTTTTAGGAAACATTCAATATAGGATTGCAGAGCTGTCACCACCACCACCACCATCCTCATTATCATCATCACAGCTTCATCTTCATCTCGACTCTAATTATGATGATTATATCATAATTGTTGCAGAACTGAACCTAGATTTGCTCACTTAGCTCTGCAAAGCAAACACTGACACTGAGGTTTGCAGTGAGAAAGGAAGGTGTTTATTGCAGGGCACCAAACAAGGAGAATGGGCAGCTCCTGATTAAGACCTAGACTCCCAAATGGCTCACAAGCAAGGCTTTTTAAAGGCAAGGGTACATCTCAGAAAAGCAGAAGTTGCAGGCAAAATCATGAATTAATTCATGGAGGTTATGGATTGGTTTGGCCCAAAAAGGTGGGATATCTTGAACCAGAGGCTTACAGGTCATAGGTGGATTCAGAGATTCTTTAATTTGCAATTGGTTAAGGGAGGAAGGCTTTGTCTAAAAAGATGGGGGCAGCAGAAAGGGATGTTAACATTTTGGTTTAACCAGCATTAGTTAAGATAAGGAAACCTATTAACCATCATGGGGTGCTAAGCGACAGTCAGGTCACAGCCATGATGTTTTGGGTCAGAGTGGTCAGGTTAGCAAGATTGATGGCCTGCAGTCATGACCATCTCTTCAGGCCCCTCAGGAAGAAATTTACACAAAGAACAGCAGTCCATTCAGGCCTCAGTTTCCTTTTGTCTGAGGTCTATGTGACAGCAGTCAGCAGTTTCCATCTGGCAAGGATCTTGGTTTCTAAAAAACAAATTAACTCAAGATGAGTTAACGACTTAAATGTAAAACCGAAAACTGTAAAAACACTAGAAGAAAATCTAGGCAATACCATTCAGGACATAGACATAGGCAAAGATTTCATGAAGAAAACATCAAAAGCAATTGCAACTAAAGCCAAAATTGACAAACGGGATCTAATTAAAGTGCATCTGCACAGCAGAAGAATCTATCATCAGAGCAAACAGAGAATCTTAAGAATGGGAGAAAATTTTTGCGACCTATCCATCTGGCAAAAGTCTAATATCCAGAGTCTGCAAGGAGCTGAAACAAATTTACAAGGAAAAACCAAACAACATCATTAAAAAGTGGGCCAAGGACATGAACAGACATTTCTCAAAATGTCTTCCTTTGAGAAGCCAACAAACATACGAAAAAAAGGCTTAACATCACTGATCATTAAAGAAATGCATTGGTCTATATCTCTGTTTTGGTACCAGTACCATGCTGTTTTGATTACTGTAGCTTTGTAGTATAGTTTGAAGTCTGGTAGTGTAATGCCTCCAGCTTTGTTCTTTTTGCTTAGAATATTATAGCTCTGCTGCTTTACTCCTTGGGAAAAAATATGCAGTTTACATGTATTTATTTTCATTATAATCGAAATTAATTATTTAAAATTGCCTATTTACTTTTTTTTATATTATACTTTAAGTTCTGGGGTACATGTGTAGAACGTGCAGGGTTGTTACTTAGGTATACACGTGCTATGTGGTTTGCTGCACCCATCAACCTGTCATCTACATTAGGTGTTTCTCCTAATGCTGTCCCTCCCTTAGCCCCTCCATCCCCCAACAAGCCCCGGTGTGTGATGTTCCCCTCTCTGTGTCCATGTGTTCTCATTATTTAACTCCCACTTATGAGTGAGAACATTCGGTGTTTGGTTTTCTGTTCTTGTGTTAGTTTGCTGAGAATGATGGTTTCCAGCTTTATCCATGTCCCCGCAAAGGACATGAACTCATCCTTTTTTTATGGCTGCATAGTATGCCATGGTATATATGTGCCACATTTTCTTTATCCAGTCTATCATTGATATGCATCTGGGTTGGTTTCAAGTCTTTGTTATTGTGAACAGTGCTGCAATAAACACATGTGTCTTTATGGTAGAATGATTTATAATTCTTTGGGTATACACCCAGTACTGGGATTGCTGGGTTAAATGGTATTTCTAGTTCTAGATCCTTAAGGAATCACTACACTGTCTTCCACAGTTATAATATTTTTAATTAACTTCTTAAAATAGAGATGAGATCTCATTATGTTGCCCAGGATGGTCTCGAACTCTTGAGCTCAAGGAGTTTCTTTTAAGCACATAAATTTATTTTTAATTTTTTTAATTTTAATTTTTAGAAATTCAGGGGTATGTGCAGGCTTGTTAATAAAATGCTTTTAAATAATGACTTAGGGTGGCAATAGTTTTTACTTTTTCAACAACCTGGTATGTGTAAATAAGAATACATGGTACACTGTTGATGCACATGTTTTTAGAAGCATGCTTAGTTTATAAAGCAAAACTCATGAGTATGTGATATGTTTGTAGTCTAATTTATCCAGTTTCAGCTGTGTTAATAGCTTTGATACCTATTACATTAAACATGATTTTTAATTGAAAAATTAATAAGAAACTGATTTTATTCTCAGTTGAGTCACAGATTAAAGCTAATATTAAATTAGTAATTTGTATTTATAACTATCCTAGAGAAAATAAATATGCCAGTATAACATACGATGGTTATGAAGACTGTCTGGAGTCATTGAGACTTGAATTTGAGGCTCAGCATTATAATGTAGCAGCTGTGTTTGGATAAGATACCTGAGCTCTTTTAGCTTCAATGTCTCATCTGTAAAATGGAGGTAATAATAGTGCCTACAAAGAAGTTTGTTGTGAGGGAAAGGAAATAAGTAGTCAAGCACTTAGCCCAGTAAGTGTTTATTAAACAGTTATTGTTGTTGTTGCTGTTGCTGTTATTCATTGGTGAGTAGCAAAACCATACAGTCCCTTTGGAAGGAAGGATTTAAAATAATTTAAAGAAATAATTGTTAAAAATTTCAAGCAGTACATTCATGACAAATGTAATAGTATTCCAAGCAGACAATAGTTAAAAAAAAATTATACCTATGTTTATTTGGGTAGAGACAAAAGATTATTTAGAAAGTATTTGCAGCCTGGGCATACTGGTTCAGCCTCATAATCCCTGAACTTTGGGAGGCTTGAGTACAGGAGTTTGTGACCAGCCTGGGAAAATAGGGAGACCATGCCTCTGCAAAATAATAATAATAATAAAATTAGCGGGACGTGACAGTGGCATGTGCCTGTAATCCCAGGTTCTCAAGAGACTAAGGCAGGAGTTTCACTTGAGCCCAAGAATTTGAGGTTGTTGTGAGCTATGAATGCACTACTGCACTCCAGCCTGGGTGACAGAGGAAGATCA
This sequence comes from Alouatta caraya, assembly GCA_963575295.1. NCBI lineage: Eukaryota > Metazoa > Chordata > Mammalia > Primates > Atelidae > Alouatta > Alouatta caraya. The sequence continues at coordinate 16,187 of CAUYUD010125116.1, read as the reverse complement.
TGTCAAAAACAAACCAACAAACAAGAAACAAACAAAAACCCACAAAAAAACAAAACTGCGAAGCTATGATTACCATACACTGTTAGTAATAATGATAATAAAAAACAAAGGCTCCAAAATTATTACAAGTAAACCTATACTCACAGGTAGATAATGCCGTCTGAGCCCAAAGGGCAGAGGAATGCTAGGAGCTCACAGAGCAAGATCATCTTTTGATTTTACACTCAAAAACGTTGTTTTATTTTGCATACAGTTTCCCTTTCAACATTTTCAGAAGTGGTCTCAAAAGCTTATTTAAGATATTGGTTAAACATCCTAACCAATAAGATACTGGTTTCTGTCCAAGATTTTCCTTCTGCATTTAAGCCTTATATGAGCAGAGGATTTAGATTGAAGTAGAGAGAAGATTTTCTTCTCCCTGGCTTTTTAGAGGAGGTGCTCTGGAAGTCTGGGGAAAATTTGGAAGGTGCTACACAGTGAAGTCTGGGGTATAGCTTTTTGGTACCTAGTAAACTAATGTTCAGAGAATAAGGCTTTAGTAGAGCCATATATGTAAGATATTTGGAATCACCCAAACCTGTAGCAAAGGTTAAATCCTGGTTTCTGTTTCTTGAGTGCCTGCTTCATGTCTTAAAACAACTGGCAAAATTTCTTGGCCCATATGCAATTCTGTTCTTAGGTTAGAGAGAGAAGCTTTACTCATGTGGTTTGGAAATGCTTCGTTTCCTAATTGTTTTCAGTGTGTGCGAAGCACTATATTTTGAAGGTCAGAGAAGTCACAAGACATTATAGGCAAGCTCATCAGCTTCTTACTTCACAGTGAGTTCAGAAAGGCATGATGCATGCAGTCCAGTAAGTGATGGTCATGATGTTCTTGTTCAGAACATTTGGGTTTCCCTACAGGTGTAATCAGTATAGAGTGAGTCATTAGTCATTGGATTTTCTGGAAGAGTCAGAAAAGTTCAAGTGAAATGAAATACAGTGTTATAAGTCATTTTTGTCACTCACAGGAGAGGATGATGTTTTGCATCAGGCTTGTTCACTGAAAAAGCTTATTATAGCCTGGTTCTTATACTAAGTACTGGCTAAAAAAGAATAGAATGAGCTGGATGTGGTGGCTAGCGTCTGTAATCCCAGCACTTTGGGAGGCTGAGGCGGGCAAATTACAAGGTCAGGAGTTCAAGACCAGCTTGACCAATATGGTAAAATCCTGTCTCTACTAAAAAAAAAAAAGTTATCCAGGTATGGTGGCAGGTGCTTGTAGTCCCAGCCATTGGGGAGGCTGAGGTAGAAGAATTGCTTCAACCTGGGAAGTGGAGGTTGCAGTGAGCTGAGATCGTGCCACTGCACTCCAGCCTGGGTGACAGAGTGACTCCATCTCAAAAAAAAAAAAAAAAAAAAAAAAAAGAATAGAATGAGAATGTACAACTTTTCCAACCTTGATTTAGACTATTTATACATTTATACTAGGAATGTGTGAGGATGACTTGAGCAAACATGTCCTTTTATATGGTTGAGAAAATCAAATGTTGTAGGACATAGAAATAGTGGTGGTAAAAGGTATGGTATAGAGGTATGTACCTAAGGAAAGGGAATGTGATGGGAAAACCCTGGGTACTCTGGGTGACTGAGCTGAAAGGAAAGTAGTGGAAATCTTATCCAAGTGACCAGGAGCTGCACTTCACTGGGCTGCTTAAAGGCAAAAATACATTTAGCTCACCACTGATTTGCAATATGGGAGTGGAAGGTAGCAGCATTTAAAAGATGTTGAAGATTCCTATGCAAGAGAGGGAAAGCCAACTTCCCAGGTGGTGATGGTTCAAAGGCAGGAACCTGGCACATACACAACAATACAAACACTATAGTATTTGCTAATGTTGTGAAGCCATCTGCAATTCAAACTCCCAGTAAATATACTCCTGTTTAATACAAAAACCCACTTCTTTAAAGGCTAGAAATCTTTAAATCAAATGTTGATTCAAGGTTCAAGGATTTACCCTTAAACAAAGGCTGATGTGTTAGCAAACAGGAAAAACAATTTGGGGAAGTGTTAGTTTGGCTTTTAACTAGTATTTACCATTTCTAACCAAAACCTGTTTTAACATCTGAAGAACCATCAGGATAAAAGTTGATACATTAGGGACTTGAAATTCAGAGTATTATTAAATCATTTCCAACAAATATATCTAAACAGTGACTTCAGGCAGGTCAGGGCTTAGCACCATCACCTTCTGTTGCTGTGCCTCAGGGAGGATGCTGGTCAGACCTCCCACTCTAAGATTTCCATTGTTCTTCTAACTTTCTAGCTGAACGTGATTTCCATTAACATAACAATCTCATAGCCTGGAAAGAAACTTTGCCAGCCTGGGAAATCTACTTTGCTGGCCTGGGAAGTCTTCTGGTGAGCCCTGAGGGGAGGGAGTAGGGGCGTTGGAAAGAAGACTTGAAATTCCTTTGTGTTATCTGTAAATAGACAGTTCTAACTCTTCGGTCTCTTCTTCCTCCTCCTCCCAACCCTCTCTTTCATCATTTTCAATTATATATAGGAGATTGGAAGGTTTCTCTTGTGCTCTTAAGCCCACTCACCTAAAATCCCTTTGCGAGGGAAACTGGGTAAGAACAGTAAAACTGGAAGGCTTTCCCACCCTGGTCTTGCTCTTCCCTAATTTTCCTCTAGCTCCTCCTCCCTTTCTCTCTCTCTTCTCCCATAAAAGTGCTTTAGTTGGGGGTCCCTAGGATCCACCCTTCAGCTCCTACCCACTCTTGAAGCTAGGCTGGGATCTGCACTTGTAATTAGCATGTCTGTTCCACTGAGCCACAGTCTCCCACCTGGCCACTGCCTCAAGCCTCCTTGGTGCTAGCTGGGGCTCTCGGTCTCTCTAACCTGGGGCTTCGGGCTAAGTGCCCTCCTCCTCGATGCTCCCCCAAACACAGATGCAGACGCAGATGCCTCCAGGATGCTGTGTTAATGCTTGGCTGGAGCCTCTCAAGGTTAGAATCAAAGGGGCATTTGGGGGTAGTTTTGGTCTTTGAGACTTCAGTCATCCCATATTCCCCCTACCCAACAGGAAGCAGAAGGGGCCCCTACTCTCATCTAGCAGCTTCTAGTTCCTCCTATCCATTGGCCTTTTCCCTTGGCCCAGAGGCTCAAGGCCAGATTTTCGTGAATAGGAAAGCTCCCCTGCGGAGAGATGTCAAACACACCCAACTAGAGACAGGCTTGAGCAACAAAAGATCGGCGGGTGGTCCTGTGGGAGTTTGATTCACCCAGGCAGCTATGAGAGGGGCTGGGTGGATCTTTAGATTGTGTTGAGCAATAGGTGGGTCTTGAAGCTTGATTTTTTGGAGTTCAGTGACCAAGAATCTCAAGTACTCTGTTTAGCCTTTTACTCTGGGGAATGAGTTCAGGTCTGAAGGCCTGTGATTTTTGGGTGCTGAGCCCCAAGTTCTGAGTTGAGAGTATCTAAGCTGAGAAGATCACAGGGGTCACAGCCTTGGTAAGTCAGAGGCACAGTACAGCTTCAGTTGGCCCAGGGAGCCAGCAGTTATCCTCCCCAGATATTTAATCGTGTTTGTGGTTTTCCCCCTTTAATAGGCCGTGAAGTCAGCAACTCCCCACATGGTGGCTCCCTTTACTAAAGTTGAGTAGTGAATCATACAAGGAGTCTTGGAAATTTTCAAATATCTCTACAGATTGAACTCATTTCAGAATTCGTGTGGGAGGAAAGAGTAAGGATTTTAATGGGGTTCACCTTTGATGTGAAGCAAGGTGGAAGACAGGAAAGCCGCAGTGGGGAATAGCTTTGGGCGCTTTAGTGAGAAAGACGTCTCTGCTTGATTATCCAGCAGTGTTCACCGCAGGCTCTTTGTGTGTGAGTTTGCTGCAGAGGCAGAGCTGAACACGGAACACACGCATGTAAACATGCCAACATAAATCAGCGAGCATATGTATCGGAGAAAAAGAGACACATTCCCATGTAGATGTGGTTTGAAGCTTTATTAAAGGCAGGCAATCTGAAGCACAGCCAGGAATAAACTAAGAGGAAGCAGACAGTTTTTGGCCATTCATGGCCAGGAATAAACAAAACTTAGTTTTCTTAAGAATGAGGAAGTATTAAATCTCAAATAAGAGTGGGAACAGCATTTAGAATGAGAAACATTATATCTTGGAAAAGCATGCAGAACTAATATAGCTTATTTAAATGTTAGATCCAAATCATAGTAACAGGAAACTCTCCCATTAAACTGGAATTTACCCTAATTTTTGTGTAAGATCCAAATAATTAAAATGCACACTAATGGTTATCGATGGCTCTATTTCCTTTAAAAAAAAAAAGAAAGAAAGAAAGAAAGAAATAGACTTGAGTTCTCTTACTGGAGTAGAAATACATGAATCTTCTTAAATTACCCAGGAACTTGGAAGCCTCTGGGTGGATATGGTCTTCCCTTATTGCTTTCCTCTTCTCACATCATTTTCAGTCAAAACAAATCTAATTGTTTCCAGTGGAGGGATTCCTGTTAGAAACCTTCAGCAAGTGAACTTGTACTGGGAATCTTCATGCTTTCCCAGTCTGTCTGTGTTTCCCAAACAGAGCTCAAGTTGTAAACAAAGTGGAAAAACATATTTCTCACCCCCAAATTTTTAAAATTTCATTTTTTGTGGAAAGCACAATTTTACAACATCAATTTTTAGAATCTGTAAGAGCCATAGAAGGGGTGAAGGTAGCCAGTTAGTCAGTCTAGAGATCCAAAAGCCAGGACTGATGGGGAACAGAATGCTTTTTCCTCAAATCCAGACAGGGATGGAGAGCATTCTCAGTATTAGGGCATTTATAGACACTACAAAGGGAGAAAGGATGTATCTGAATGGTGGGGTGATTTAGGCAATGAATTGCCACTTTAGTAGCACTACTGCCAAATCTTCAAATTTAGAGGCTCTGGTGAAAAATTAAACCAGTGGTAATTTTCAACGTTTGTAGCATCTGTGACAGAACTCTTCAGCACCCGGAGTCTGGACAGCTCCGCAGGCCGCGCTCCGGAGGCAGCTTGAGCTCTCATCAATCTACTCATAGCCGGACTGTCAACGTCAGCCAGACTCAGGAGAGATTTACTGAAAAATCCTCCAAGATTTCCATTTAAAAACAAATGACTTCTACATTTAATGGTCTGTCTGAAAGAACATACGCAAGAAATTGGGAGATCTAAATTAAATTTATTAATAGGAGAGCTTGATGATGCTTAATTCCAGAGGCCAGAGCTCTGATTGCTGGGGCTTGATGAAAAAGTAAAGAGAAATCGTAGTTACACAGTTAAAAACATAACTTTTACCATCTTCAAATTCTGCAAATTCTTTACCTGTCCTTGAGAAATGAATGAAATCGAAAACCATCAAAATAATTGAACTTCTTAAAAATTGGATTGTATGAGTGAAAGGTGTTTATGAGAAGTCGATGACTCCGGATCTTCTCATCCAAGAGGACAGCACAGAATAGTTAATACGTTCCTTGAGGGACTAGGATGCTGACGTCTTTTTCTGATACCCGATCATTACGTGACTGAAAAAAAAAGGAAGTCATTTCATGAATAAAAATCGGAGCGCAACAGTGCAACAAAATATTCTGTACTTAAAGGCAACAGGCAGACAGATGTTGACAAAGAAGCCTCTCCAAAAACCGTGTTCGGATAGATTTTTGCTAACTGCACAGATAAATACGAGCAGAAGGCCGGTCAACTCTGTAACCACCGGCAGCAGCAGAAGAAGCCGCAGCTTCAGAGGCAGCCAGAGAGACCTCAGAGCAGAGAAGGTGCTGCCGACCCCCGCAGCTGCCTGACCAGCGGCTCCCAGGAAGGCCGGCTAGCCACCGGCTCTCTCCCTTTCTTCTCCTTCTCCTCCCCCTCTTCTCTGACATTCCCTCTTTTTCTTAATCACCTGCTTCTTCCTCCGGGTGGACTTACGGCCACTTTGGTAGTCGCCCTTTACCTCATCGCCCCCTCTTTCTTCTATCTCTCTCTCTTCGCCCCCTTCTCTCCGTGTCACGCTGTCTCCTAGTTCTGCGCGTCTACAAACTTTTGAACAGAATACAAGCCTCGGCAAACAAGTCCTGCAGCTCCTCCTGCTGCTCCTGCTCGTTCCTGCGGCTTCTACTCAGACACCGACGCCAGACGGTGATGCCTCTCGGGTTGTGACTCCAGCGGAGAAACTTGAAGGAGCCCTTTGCCCGCCGTCCTACTTGGCAGCACACCCTCTAACGAGAGCGGTAAGAGTTGAAGGATAAGGGAAAAAAAATCTTACCAAACCGACTGACTCACTCGACTGCTGATTCTTTCGCTGGCATCGCGTCAGGGTAGTTAGTTTTTCTTCAACCAGGTCTGGCTAGTTATTGGGCGCTGGGTATATACATCTATATATTTTTCTAACTATAGCAAGCAAGAAGTGGCAGGGCGCGCGCTGGCTGTCGTTAAGTGGTGTTCAACACTGGGAGCCGGGGCTTCGCTCTGTCCCTCCCCCAGCTTCGAGAGTTTTTTTGGGGTTGGAGGGTGGAAGGCTAGGGGGGTTCTTACAGTTGTGTGCCCTCTTTCCCATCCTGCGCAGAATGATCATGTGTAGCGGAGCGAGGCTGGCCCTGCTGGTCTATGGGATAATCATGCACAGCAGCGTCTACTGCTCACCTGCCGCCGCCGGACTCCGGTTCCCCGGGATCAGGTACGTGCTGGCTGCCCTGCCCGAGGAGAAGCTGGGGCTTCCCAGTCACAGACACTTCCTCACGGTCTCCCTTCTGCAGTCCTCTGGGTCCAGACTACTAGCGTTGCCCTCTGCGCGCCCAGTGCGCCTCCACCAGCCTTGGATGGACTGCGGGTCCCCATTCTAGCCGGAGGGTTTGGCAGGCTTCGCGACGGTTCGGACCCCTCCCCCAGCCAAGGGCAGCTCAGGGTCCAGGGTAGAGCCCTTGAGCTTCTGGTCGCTGGAGAAACCTCCCCTCCCTCAACCTGGCCCGCAGGACGGGGGCAGGGGACGGCCCCTAGCTTGGTTTCTTTTACCTATTGTTAGGATGAGTTAGGAGAACTTCAGCGCTGGAGCCTGGCCGGGGGTTGAGCGTTAAGCTCCCTCGGACTTTGCTTTTTTACTGCTTGTTCTGGACTATCCGGGCGGGTTCTCCCTCTCTCCTACGCCCTTTCTCTTAATTTCATTCCAATTCTTTCCGCTGAAGAGGTTTCTTTCAAGTGATCCGTGTTCCAACTGCAGTTTGAATCCCAGGCTCTCTTGGAGGGCGTGAGGGGGGAGGGTGTTGGCCCGGCGTGATTGAGGAAAAACGACTTAACAGAGGGGAAGAACAAGAACGAGACAGCGAGGGAGAGGGAAAAACAGACGCAAGGGAGGAGGAAGAGAAAGCCAGCAGGCAGGCAGGGCCGGGAGACCAACCCTGCCCGGCCCAGGATGGAGGAACCTTGGTTTTTTTCTTAACCCGGCGTTTCTAATGGGCAGGCGCTGCCCAGGTTCCCGGAGACAGCCCGAGTCGCGGGCCGATGTGTTGGACCTTAGAAGCGCCTTAGGCAGGGCAGGGTCCGCACTAGCGGCGCCTGGGGCAGCGAGGAGCGCGCGTTCTGCAGGCGAAGCTGCCTGCCTTCTCCGAGCCGCGCCCAGGGACATTAGCCTTGGGGGGCCGCTGACCATTGATTTGCACGGAGAGATGGGTTCTGGCTTCTGTATTAGGATTCCAGCATCTGGGCTCGGGGCAGGGCAATATCCAGAAAGATCCAAAGTTCGGGGTACCCGGGACAGGGCTGAGGCGCAACGCGCAGGAAAGGCTGGGTGTGGGGCGTGAGGAGGGATGTGCTTGCCTAGCCCCGGCCTCTCCAAGGATGGAGAAGAGGCGAGTGAAGTAACGAAGTACGACTCCAACCCCGCCTAGAGAGTGCTACTAGCGCTGGCTGCATTCCAAGTCTCCAGGGGTCCAAAGCGAGAGGGATTTGTTTTAACCCATCTCTACCCGTCCTGTATGAAGAATGGAGGCTGTAGACGAGGGCGACTGCGAAGTCGCTGGGCACTCGCTGGCTCTCGGTACCCTGTTGACCCCTTCCTTGTGCTCCGAGGTTGAGCTGGGGCCCCTCTATCGCTAACAGATTAGCACGAACTGTTCTTTTAGTGGCCTTAAAACTCTCGTTTCACCCCCAGCTATTTTCAAATTCCCGTGTGCCTGGCACTTTCTCCGGGCGAGAGGCACCGGAGGGCGCGGACACGCCACAGTCTGAGCCGCTGCCAAACCGGCTAAGTTTAGGGGCATCTATTATTCATGTTCCTGCCAGATCCTCTCCTGCCCAAAATAGAAACTGAGGTTCTCCGTGACCTACATCTGCGCGGGGAAGGGCTCCCCTGGGCTCGGAGGCTGGGGTGGGGTGTCTTCGGAGTTGGCCGCCTCACACCTCATCCTCTCCTTTGCTTTCTGGGCCTCCCCGTTTGGGTCTTCGCGTGGGTCAGCGCCTAGTCTCGTAGGGCCTTTGTCGTCCCCGCCCTTGATACTTTGGGGAGGCTCGGTCGCCAGGCGGGGAGGGGGGCGGTCCTTTTCAGTAGCCAGGTTTGCGCGATCGGCGGAGACGCCTGTTTCCCAGTGCTCGCTGAGGCCGTGGCCCTGCAGGAAGACCCTGCAGTGGCACCCACGAGAGGAGGGGTGGGCGAGCCGCCTGGCGGGGTAGAAATGGTTGGGTATGTTTCCCTCCTCCTTACCTCTGCTCCCACCTTCCGTCCTGGGAGAAAAGACAATTTTTCATGGAGGACTTTACCAACTGTGAAAATCAGCGATAGCCCATTTCTTTGGGTCCTCGCAGAGCTGGGGAGGCACTTGTACTGACCACTCCTTCTGTCCCCGGCCATCCCGCAGGCCAGAGGAAGAGGCGTACGACGAGGACGGAACCCCGCTGCAAGACTTCTACGACTTGGAGCCGCCGGGCGCAGGGAGCCCCGCCTCCGCGCTGCGGGACGCCTTCGCGCTATACTACCCGGTGGAGAGGAGGTGAGATTCGGGCGGCCTTGCGCATACCCGCGGCTGGGCGCTCCGGACGGCGGTGGCGGGAGGGGTAGTGTGGTGACCCACCGAGGATTTTTTTTTTCCATTACCTCAAGCCTCTCCCTGGCCATATTCTATTGCAGCGGCAGAAAATTAGCCGCGGGCGGGTCTTTGTGGACCTGACGGCCGCGTGGGGACCGAGGGGGCTGTGGCCCAAAGAGTGGCAGTGAGTGGCGTCAAGGAGCCCACACTCCACATCTGCCATTCCTCGAGCCAGGACTAACTCCTGATCCTAGCAGTCACTCTCGGGATCATCCTGGGAGTTATTCTCGAGTTCTGTGCCTCTGGAGGTTTCTCTGTCAACCTCCCTGACTGCCGAGGGAGCACGCACACCCAACGGGGGGTCTCGAGCCCGCCTGGGGGCAGAACCAGTGACCCAGGGCCGCGCACTTTGCCTTCCCGTTAGAGATGTCGCCCACGGGATTCTTAACAAGGCCTACCGCAAAGTGCTGGACCAGCTGTCCGCCAGGAAGTACCTGCAGTCGCTCGTGGCCAAGGGCGTGGGGTAAGATTTGTGGAAGGGTTAACTCGCGCAAGGTGGCTTGCGCGCGCCGGGGTGGGTACCTGAGCGGGGCGCGCGCTGGGCGGGCTGCGCGGCTTCCGTGGCCGTGTGTGCACGTGGGGCCCAGGGTGAGTCTGCGCCCCAGGATCTGGGGTGGGTAGCGGCCGAGGGTCGCCGGCGAGGTTTTGAAGTGGTTTTGCCCAGAGAGCTCTGGAGGAGGGAAAAAGGGAACGCGTGCCAGGGAGTTTGATCCGTTTTGAATGAAAGGAAAGAGAAACCAAACCAAACCAAACCTCTCAGTCATTCAAAACCTTCAAGCTTCCAGGGAGGTTTTGCTGTAATTTCCTCTAAGCATGATTTATTTTATTTTTTATTTTTTGGCGGGGGGAAGGGGAAAGAAGTGATTGTATTTACTGAAAATTCAAATCGAAAAAATAAATCGCCAAATTTGGACACTTAGGGAACCAAACAGTGTTTGCTCACGCCAGACAAACCGAGAGCATAGGGCTTGCGTGAAGGGTATCGCAGCAGAAGGCAACATTTTAATAAAGCCCATGGGAAAACACATTACATTTTCGCTGTGAATAATTCATGCAGTGAAAAATATTGCCTACAGCCTGTCGACTTATATTATTATCACGTTTTTCAACTTGGCGTGAGGAGGGAGAGGAGTGGTCATGTTTGACTAGGAATTGCAGGATCGATGTAAACTCCAGGGCAGCAGCCAGCCTGGCCTATTGAGGGTTCTCTGGTTATTTTCTCTGTACGTCGAGGGAGAGGAAGAGTGAGGACAATTTACCGCAAACGCACGGATGGTCACATCTCAAGGGGCAGCGTTGGGAGAGGGCTTAGGCTTAAAGCACGTGCCGTCTGCCTGGATCTTATCCCGGGCCCCTTCTGCAGGGTTTCGTGTCAGGAAATCCTGGGGAGGGAGGGAGGCATTGAGGGGCTTCGATCTCAGCCCTCCCTACGACAGCTTCCTGGCAGAGGGAGGCGGTAAGGTGGGCAGTGCGAGCCCCGGGCCCTCCCCAAGGCTCCTGCATGGGATGGGGCCCGCCTGCTCCCCGCAGCGATTGAACCTTTGTCTCCCGCCCCGCCACTCTCTTCCCGACCCCTTTGCTTGCAGTGGGAGCCTAGGCGATGGCACGGAGGACGACGCGGAGCCGCTCTCCAAGCGCCACTCGGACGGAATCTTCACGGACAGCTACAGTCGCTACCGGAAACAAATGGCTGTCAAGAAATACTTGGCGGCCGTTCTAGGGAAAAGGTATAAACAAAGGGTTAAAAACAAAGGACGCCGAATAGCGTATTTGTAGCGCTGAGTTACCAGCTACCCTGTGTATACAGCCCCGACGCAGTGAAAAGTCCTTTTCCAACTGACTGAATAGTCATCGCTCATGTGTTCTATCCAAACATGTATTTATGTAATGAAGTAAAGCCATTAAATGAATATTTTGATAACAATATTGTTTTTCTTTTTACAAAGCACTAGAGAATGCACAGATATACTTTGTGGACCAATTATTGATATATATTATAAATATATATAAAGAATATATATATATAGAAGTATAGAGAGCAGTTCATACAAAGCGTGCACAAGGATTGAAAATTCGTCTGAGCTGTTTATGTTTTTATAAAAAGAAATAGAAAAATAGACAATCGTTGTTTTGAATATTACTCCTATTTTTGTAAACCGGAATTAAAAGGATAGTATTTTTATCCACGACAGGCCTGAAGATATTAATACTGACCATTTGCTACTGTACATAAACAACGATGCCCTGCTCCAGGGAGATTTTGGGGAATGATTTGGAGAATTGCTGAAGGGCATTCTTTTCCAGTGAGTCTCTGGGGCAGGCTGCTTCAATCCCAGCCTCTCAACTGGGCATGTCCCCCTGGTTGGGTGGCAATTCCAATATTTCTGCTTTTTTGATTCTCCTTTTATGTGTGGTTGTCTCTGTTCAAACTCAGCCCAGAAGAAAATTCTCCTGATAAAACAACAGCTCGATCCAAATTGTGCTTCTTCCCAGAATCCACACCACTCCCTGGGGGAAGAGTTGAGGAACTGTACAGAAAAGGGAGGCTTCGATAGACCGCTCTCTTTTCTGTACTTCCTGAGTTGCCAGGGAACCTAGTATCCCCAAATTAGGGCAATTGGAACAAAGTCAAGGAAACAGAGGTATATTGGAAGTGGCAGAGCATCAGGCTGTAGGAGGAAGACCCTGGAAAGGGACTGGTTCTAGGCTGCCCCAGGTCTGGGAAGCTGAGGGCAAGTCCAGTCCCAAATGGTCCTGACTGACTTTGGGCGCTGGGTATTGGAAGTGGATGCAAAGTACAATGTGTTTTTCTCCAGTGCTGTCCATGCTTCTCATCTTGTGAAATGGCCAGGATCCTCCCCTTTGAAACCTGCTCTGCAGGAGCCACCCCTTTCCTTTGTGGTTTTATGGAGACCTCTCCTTCCTACCCTCCTGCACTGTTTAAGTACTGTTTACCATTTTTCATTCACTTCTCTTAAACTTGTGAAGCTTTTCACCTTTTTTTTTTCTGTTTGATGCAGGCACTTATTGTAAAGTTTAGGAACCCCTGTGTAGCTACTAATAAGTAATTATGCACTAAATATGAACCCGTTGTTTCTTGTTTATTGAGTTTGTAGGTAAAATGTATTTTTCTACATTATTGCTTATGCTTAGTAAAATTTATTTCATAAAACCAACCTTTGTCATATTAGAATGTGTAGTGTTCACATGTTGCTCAGTTTTGCTAACTGATAAATCATTTAAACCTCTTCTTCATATGTATGAGTACTATCTTATATCTGTGGTCAAGAGTGAGGTAAGCAAGCTCCAACAGACCCTGAGAATCTACCCTTGTATCCTTTCTTTGGCTAAAGAAAGCATGTCTGTTTCCTGTCAATTCTTTGAACATATAGAGTAATCTTTATAAACAAAAGAAACTTCACCCAGCAACCAGATCAAGCAGCAACAGACAAACCAGCGAACCAGTCTCCCAAATTTCAGGCACAAGTTTTTGTTTTTTAAAAAGATGAAGAAGAAGAAGAAAAGAACAAGAAAAGATTAAACATTAGCTTGTAAAGTTTAAAGGACCTTTCCTTTTCCTTTACGGATTTGATCAGTATGAAGTCATAAATCAAAGAAAACAGAATTGGATTTGCATTCCCAGGCGGGATGGATGCTGCCAGGAGATCACATTGCAAATAGCAAAAACAGAGGCATTCAATCTATGCCTGAGTCCTGTGTATAGGATCAATCTTCCTTTAATTCTGCAGTCTCCTCAGGCAATGTGACACGGGATGCAGTTTGCAGCTTTAGTGCCTTTCTTCGCCTTTTAAATTGCCACGAATCACAGATGGCTATTTAGTGGCCCTACAATGCTGCAACACATCAGCTTGCATTTTAGTCTTAATTATTTGTTTCTTGGATAATGGGCAGAGTATTCTGTATTTGTGTCAGCTGTTAGTGGTGAAATAGGGCTCTAGTTAACCTTTTATTTATGAAGTCTAATTTAGTGTTCCCGTGGCTAGTTGCAAGCATTTTACAGTGATCACCCAGTTTAATCTTTTGTATACTTTTTAGAAATGCCAAGAGCCTTACTAAACTGAAGCAGATTTATGATATAGTGATCATTTAGGTAGATGTTAGTTTTGAAGCTCTTATTTTGTGTGCAACTGATTATAAAAACATCTTAACCAAGTATTATTACACACATGATATCTATAACTAGGACTTTGATAACTGTTATATAAAGTGTGTAAAATTTGTATGAATAAATTTTTGTAAACAATGCAACTTGGTCTAATGTTTGGAAAAAAAGACATTCAGGAAATAACTACGTTAAAATTTTTTAAAGTATTATATTTCTTTAGCAACCATAAGATTTTTTTTTTATGTCTGGAATATTTATCTAAGTAACCTTGAATTTTCATGAACTGTGCTTTAATACTTGATGGGCTACTGGATTCTGCTAAAAATTTAAAGTAGCTACTCAGATAGAGATGCCTAAGAAGATTTTAAGCTCATAAACAGGCATAATGTTGCAACGTTATAAAACGCACAATTTAATTTCCAGCCCCTGGTGTGTATGTACATTGCTCAACGTTCAGAAAGTTACTAGGCAGTAGTGGGAGACAATACTGGAGCATTAGTTACACATCTAAAATAGCGATCTAACACTGTTCTTTTATTTTTTATTTCAGCAGCTGGGTCTCTCTATGTTGCCCAGGCTGGTCTGAGTCTTGCTCAATCAGTCCTCCACCTCAGCCTCCCAAAGTGCTGAGATTACAGGCATGGACCACCATGCCCAGCCTACAGTAGGGATCTAACATTGGTCTTATACATAACTCTGCAGACTAAACTGGTCTTGATAAAATTTTGTATAAAATGATCTAAATAATCAGATTTGGAGGTTTTAAAATGTGTTTAGAGACATACAAAGAACTGTCTCAGATTAACATGCTTTAGGTAGAAGGAACATGAACATGCGTAAGTAGAGAGTTAATTAGATACCTTTAAAAGAAAATGTATTTGAAGCCCAGGACAAAACACAAAAAGTTATTTGTGGATTATATGTTTTCTTAGTTCATATTTACAAACTTTAGAGCAAAGCTTTGGTATGAAATTCCCTCAAATTCCCTAGTGGTGTGTGTTTTGGCGCCCTTGACTATTTCTGGCTTAGAAAATGTATAGAAAGTCACATAAGTGACATATCATTTAATTTAAAATGCCAGGGTTTCATCCTAAAAATTAATGGGCTCAATTAGTAAATCAATAAAGATGTCACAATATAATTAAAGGATAAGTGAAGATTCTAAAATTATCTTCAGAATTTAGCTCAGTATTTAAGGCTCAGAATCAAATAAGGAGGAGCCCACAGTCTAGAAATCCCATTTGTAGTCAATGAAAAAATGAATCTAGTACAGTTCATATTTACATTGGATTTTATTGGGTAAGGAGTTTTTCTTCTCCATCTTTAACTGCCCCTTCTTTTCCTTGAAGACACTAGTGTGATAAATGGAAAAAGGAAGAAGAATAATTTATTTGGTTGGGGCTAGGCTAATGACTTGTCAAGAACGTAAAAATAAACCCCAGACTTGACTGACTTCAAGTGAAGTTCATATATTTAGCAACTTGTTGTATTATCTTCTGTGATAACTCAAATTACAGCTTTTAAAAGGAAGACTTGATCTATTTGGGCATGCAAGAAGTCGTAACTGGTGCCTTAATGCTGTTAGGGCTGAGAACACACTGATTCAGTACAATATACACTTATTGAACACCTGAAATCGGCCACCACACTGGTCGAGAGAGCTTGACTAACACCTGGGAGCTCAGGTAGTATTTTTTTCAGAGTATTTTTCTGAAATGGGATCATCTGCGGGGGCTTAATAATGTAAATTGTAGGGCTCTGCCAGATCCAGTGAATCTGCATTTTAAATAAAAACCTTAGATTACTGTGCACTAACATTAGAGACTGCCTAGACTTAGAACTGGTGACATATGTAGGCATATGTATGTGCTGGGCTGAATTGTTTTTCATATTAAATAGGCAACCACTCATGTTACCTGCACACAGTAATAAATACATCACTATGCCATATTCTTCCAAGATGGTCATTAAGCGCTTTGACAATTGCAGCATTTCCTTTAGGTCACTAAAGCCACTAGTTATCATTATTTTACTTGTACAATCTGGTTGGACCTCTCCTACGAGAGCTTGCGGAAAGAGAGTGATACTCTAAGTTGGGTCCAAAATATTCAGTCACAGGACTAAGAGATTACTGCCATAATGAAGACAACTTGTGCAGCTAGCTGGCCATAATTCTGGGGATCCAGAAGTCAACTTTCAATTGCATTGTATCCCAATTTGGTTTGAATATATTTATCACTCCCAACTGTTTACAAAGTGATTTCCCTTTGATGTCTCACTAAAACCTTCAACCCAGCCCTACTGTTCATACTTTCACAAGATTGGAACCCGAGATCAAGTCATTCCTCTTCTATTTTGTTGCCATCCTTTTTTGTAGACGGGAGATGCCAGCTGCCCCTGCTGCTGCAGATTGCATCACTGCTGGATTCTTACACTGGTTTGTAGTTGGTCACTCTGGTCATTTCTCTTGCAACCATATACTTTTAGCTCCATCTTAGTATCATGTCCCTCTGATCAGATGCTCCGGAGTAGCCTCCATTGTCAAAAGACTTAAGGTAATCAGTAGCCAGTTTTACCCCTGTGTTCTTCAACATGATCTTTCCTCTTTTTGTTTTTTTTGAGACAGGGTCTTACTCTGTCACTCAGGCTAAAGTGCAGTGGCACGATCTCAGCTCATTGCAACCTTCACCTCCATGGTTCAAGCAATTGTCCTGCCTCAGCCTCCCTAGTAGGTGAGATTACAGGCGCCCACAATGTGCCCAGCTAATTTTTGTAGTTTTAGTGGAGACTAGGTTTCACCATGTTGGCCAGGCTGGTCTTGAACTCCTGACCTCAGGTGATCCACCAGCCTCGGCCTCCCAGAGCGCTGATATTACAGGCTTGAGTCACCATGCCTGGCCTTTTTTTTTTTTTTTTTTTTTTTGTGACAGAGTTTAACACGAGATAGGAAGAGCGGC